>JBBBDQ010000903.1:1385000-1417500 GCA_037127315.1 Ascarosepion bandense
TCTCCATGGCCTTATTCTTTCAGATAATCTCAAATGGAGTGACGACATCGAATCCATAGCTGCATCTACTGCTAGGAAGTTTGGGTCACTGTGTCGCGCCAGGAAGCTTTTTCTCGTCAGAATCCATTTTGCACATTTAAAAATCTACCGTTTATTCGTGCACTTAATACCATTGCCATATCTGGTCGGGTGCTCCTGCTATTCATCTTGAGGTTCTTGACAAAATCCAAAGGATGATCTGCAATTTAATCGATTCTCACATGGAAGCCCATCTTCAGTCACGTTTATCACCGACGTGATGTGGCTTCTCTTTTCTACAAGTATTTCCATGGAAACTCGCAACTGCGAGTTTTCTTTTCCCTGGTGCCTCGGCCATATGTATTTCAGTCAGTCAGTTAAATGCCGTACGTGATACACGCTGACTAGGCAGAAGATTATCCCCTAGTAGGTTGCCATTACTATTGGCGGTAGACTGGTTGCCATCCAAGGCTATAGAACCCAATCTGTCCTGTTACTTGACTCATAGCAAGAAGGAGATGAGATCTATTATATTATTAAGTAGTAATTAGTGGGGGATCAGTTTATTACTTCATAACAATAGAAACCGATCCCCCACATTATGACCAGTAGAAGCTTTGATTGTTTCTAACTATTATGCTCAGTCAGTCAGTTATGTGATATACGTCATACACGCTTTGGGTGATCATGTCTCATTTGAGAAATGACTGCCTGGACAGAAGATTATCCCTCAGTAGGTTGCTATTACTTTAGGCGCTATACTGATTGCTAGCCAAGGCTATAGAACCCAATCTTTCTTATTATTTAAACTCATAACTGGAGAGAAGGGACGGATTAATTCCTTTCCCAAGGGTATTTGCGTGTAAGTGAATGCAAGAAATTCGAACTCGGTTCCCCGATTTCTTGTTCCGAGCCGATATCCACTGCACCACAACGCGCATCCTTGTATTTATTTGTGGTATAAGATTGGCATCTAGGCCTCACCCTTTTAACGTCAATGTAGTTAAATGTAACCGTCTCTTCTACTCTAGCAGTTTCTTTCTTCTCACTTTCGGTTGTGGAACTCTCTTCCATTCGTTTGTTTCCCTGATTTCTACAATCTCCAAAAGTTTAAATGCAACGTTTTCTATCTATTTGATTCCCACCTATCACTTATTTTTCTTCGACATCTCCTTTACCTTGTTTTTTTTTCTCTCTCTAGCCCATTGCACATCAATGTCGTTCCTGCCTTACTTGGGGTGAAATAATTAGGAAAAAAATTAAATTCGTATTATTTTTTACTATGGTGCATCTTGGTGGTTTATGACTTATAGCCGTAAGTTATTAAAATTTCTTCGAAGTGTCACTGGTTTTCACTAGATATTTTCATTTTATTTTTGTTGATTTTACGTAAAAGGCCGGCGTCGTTTTTAAATTGGACGTGATTTTAACTTACGCCCTTCATTTTCAGACAGGGACAGCGCCTTATCTATTAGGCCACGGAAATCAACTCGTAACACTCAATGTAGGTCTTACTGAGGACTATCCTTTTCCGAAGGGCGCTACAGAATTACACACATAGGAATGTGCCAAATAACAGAAACCACATCACTTGTGGACTTTCACCAGCAGCAACTACTGTAATGGATAGCACATATAACCCGAAAAGAAAAGAAAAACGTTTGTTTAACAAGTCGAACGCTCGTGAAGCATGATTAACCAGTGAAAATCATACAACAGAAAATCAAAATTATCAGAATTTATTCCTTCTTTTTTCTGATTCTCCATATCTAATTTTCTGCTGAAATGTTAATAAATTGAAACAAATTTGATTTATAAACGTTTACACACACACACACACACACACACACACACACACACACACACACACACACACACACACACACACATCATTACAAAGCAATTAAGCAGAAACACGCACAATAAAAAGCAATAAAAAATAACCACCTGCATAATAAAATGAAAATAATACAAAACTAAAAAGAAGTCAACACAACAAAAGCAATCAAGATAATTAACTACTTACGTACCAAAATATAAAATGACACCAAATTCCATAAAAATAAGAAAAAAAGGGACTCAACAGCAGATTGAAAATTTAGCCCTGACGAGTGAAGACATCAAAACGATGCTTTCACGAAACTTCAAAGTTTGCTCAGTTAAGTGGCAAACCTCTTTGCATTAATCCTATTGACACTCTAACTCTACCTCGATATCGAGCACTTTACGACAAAAAACCTGCTTGCCAAAATATCTTTTTTATCAGTAAACCACTGAAAAAACAACAATCTTGGCACTAAGCATTATCACAAACCAAATGCTATATATATTTCACGTCCTTTATATTTTCGCCAAAATAAAAAATGAATGAGAAAAACTACGGCGTCTTCCTCGATATTTTTCATTACAACGTGAAGAAATCAATCGGTGAATATAAGAGAATTAAATAGATATAGACATATGTCTAACTTATTAAACAAAAAATGCTCGCATATTGATAATAAATTACCACAGCCTGCAAGATTACTAAAGGTTCATTGCTGGGTTCTTCGATGCAATTGAGTTTACTTAATAATGTCCATCTCTTCCCCGATGTAATGTATGAACAATTTGTATTAGTTTCCAGCCTAAGGTGTGAGCTACTTAATGAGGACTACAAAATCACGAAGATTTATCTATTTGGGTAGTTTAGTAATAGAGCAAATTTTAGTTGTAGTGCAGTGGCTATCGTCTCAGAACGAGAAATCGGAGAGCCAAGGTCGAATTCCAGTTGAATTCGTTGGAATCACTTACGCGCAAATAATCTTGGGAAAGGTATCAGTCCGTCGCTTCCCTCCAGCTATGGGTAAAATAATAAGACAGATTTGGTTTTATAGCCTTGGTTGGCAACCACTCTATGGCAGAAAGTAATGGCAACTTACTGCAACATAACTGCCCAAGTGTGTATTACGTATGGCCCTTAACCGACTGAGTAATCGATGACGGAACATATGACAAAGAAATCCGAAGGCTCGAAGGAAGCATACCCTTCAGAAAGTAAACAAAATATTAAGAAAGAGGAAGATGTCATTATAGTCAAAGAATAGACCGCTGAACTGACATGTAATATTTAATCGTATATATGGCAGTGAATGCTTGACAATTTCCTCATAGATAAAGAAGAGACATAGATGAAATGGTATCGACAAATTTTAAGAATTCAGGGACGAAACATGTGAGTAACAACAAAGTTTTTATAAAAACAGAAACTGCAAGGAAACGTGTACTTACAATAAGAAAGAAATAGCTGAAATTTCTGGGATACATGAGAAAAGAAAACCTGGAGACTTAGATACTCACATGACACAGTGAATGCAAGTGCAGCAGAGAAAAACAAAGAAAAAATTGTGTGAATGAATGGTAGAACAATGACTAAAATGGAGGGTAAAGGGTAAAAATTAGTTAAAGCAAATAAAGAGGGGAAATTGTGGAGAGTCATGATTATTCACGTCCTGGTAACTTGTATACTGCCAATACAAAGTTCTTTGCGAAGTAATATCTGCAAATAAAGAGTGTGCCTCGGATTGTACGGAATACAAAACTGTGAGAAAACGTGGAATGGGACATATCGGAATTAGATGAAATTTGATGATGCGAAAATGCCAAACCCTTACACCGGCCAACGCGCACATATTAAATCATAAATTAAAGCAGACAGATATATTATCAAATCATAAAACGGCGCCCACTATTACTGCGAATAAGCCCAAATTCCTACTATCGCGCACACTTATATAAACCACACACACACACACACACACACACACACACACATCCATGCAGTACCACACTTACAAATACACAGGCAGACATACTCACTACAATTAACGACATCAGTAGCAGTAAAAGACGACCGTTTTTTTTTTTGTTTTTTTTTTAATCATCTCACCCCAAGCAAGGCATTCCACTGCCACTATTGCGCATGGGGCTACATAGGGAAAGGTAAAGAGAAGGAGTGGATAGACATATGGAATGTCAGGAGAAAGGTGACAGATGAGTAAGGATAGCGAGGATGAGGGTCGGGCAGATGGGAAGAGTGCTTGATAGAATGGGAGCAGGTTAGTGTGTTAGGAGGTGTCTATTGACCTTACATTTAAACTCCTGGAGATTGTAGCCGTCGGGGAAGCAATCGTTTGGAAGAGAATTCCACAGTCGGGAAGTGCGAGGAAAGAAACTGTTGGAGTAGAAGTTACGGCTGCATTTTATCGGTTTCACTGTAAAAGGGTGGGATCTAGTTGCTAATCTAGTATCTCGTGCAAATTCGTATTTAGGGGGCACCAGTGATCTAAGTTCATCGGAGCAGAATCCGTGAAAGTATTTATAGAAGAGACACAGGGAAGCCACGTCTCGCCGGTGGGAGAGAGACTGCAGGCGGTCTGCCAAGTCGGTATCTATCACATTACAGACCCTCCTCTGAACCTTATCGAGAAGCCCGAGGAGAACAGCAGGGGCACCCGACCAGATATGGCAGCAGTATTCAATGCACGGGCGGATGGTAGATTTGTAAATGTGCAGGATGGATTTAGACGGAAAAAACTTCCGGGCCCTACACAGAGAACCGACTTTCATAGCAGCGGATTTAGCATTGGATTCGATATAGTCATTCCATTTGAGGTCCGCTGAAAGTGTGAGACCAAGGAGGCGTAGTGTTTTACTCTCTGGGAGGCAAGCATGGTCCATGCTAATGGGAGGTAGGTGAGATTGTCGATGATGGTTAATTGACAGTAGCTTCGTTTTAGAAGCATTAAAATTTACTAGCCATTTCTTACCCCAGTCCAATATGGATTGGAGGTCTTTTTCAATCTCGGCTGCAAGTTTAGCTTTGACGCCTACACCAGATTTTTGTTGGAGGCGAGAGTAAACTGTGGTGTCATCGGCGTACAAACCTATTTGGGTTCTTATGGAATCAGGGAGATCATTAATATATATCAGGAAGAGTGTAGGACCTAAGATGGAGCCTTGGGGGACACCTGCGTTTGTATGGTAGTTCTGAGAGGCATGTCCGTTTAATACCACTTTCATTGTGCGGTTAGAGAGGAATGACTGGATTAGTTCAAACAAATGTCCAGTTATACCATAGCTCCGCAGTTTACATAGAAGGCCAGCATGCCAAACTCTGTCGAACGCCTTAGATATATCCAATGCAACGGTTCGGGCTTCGCCATTGCTGTCGAGTGCCTGGTATATGTACTCGGTGATGGTCGTTAGCATATCAGCAGTAGACCTGGTGAAGCTGAAACCATATTGCTTGTCCGAGAGGAGCCTGTGTGCTGTGAGATGCTGAACCACCTCGGCGTTGATAATGGCTTCGAACACTTTGCCAAAGATCGGAAGAAGGCTGATAGGGCGGTAATTTGCAGGGTCAGAGGGTTCTCCAGTGTTTTTAAATATAGGAACTATAGAGGGAGATTTCCAACAGGCAGGAAAGCAGGAAGCAGATAGGCAGAGGTTGTAGAGCTTAGAAAGGATAGAGGAGAGTTCAGGGGCACATTTCTTTAAGACTATGGTTGGGATTCCGTCACCACCGCTCGCTTTGTGAGGGTCAAGTTTTAAGATTATCTTAGAGACAAGCGAAGGTGTAATGTGGACATCATTCAGTTGTGCCTCGGTTCTAGGTGAGAAGTCGGGTGTAAAAACTCCAGATGAGTCCAGACTCGAATTGTTCGAGAATCTGCGGGCAAAACATTCAGCCTTATCTGCTGGGTAGGTGAGGACCTCAAATTTGTTGATTAGCGGGGGTATTGTGGACTTGCTCTTGTTAAGTACTCTTTTACAGAGTCGCCAGTAGTCTTTAGAGCCGAATTTAGAGCATGCTATGCGTTGCTTCATTCTGGCAGCAAACAAGATCTTAGCTTCGTTAAGTATCCTTTTACACTTATTACGAGCTGAAGTGAAAAGGCGCCTGTTTTGGTCCGACGCATAGTTACGATAGAGTCGGAAGAAATGATTCCGGTGGGCAATGGCAGCCGAGCAAGCGGGTGAGAACCATGGAGACGAATGAGATTTAAGCTGGAATTTCCTAGCAGGGATGAAGGCATCGATTCCAGCCTTAACCCAGGAGGAGACCTCGGATGCACATTCTTCGATGGGAAGACTAAAGACGTTGTTCCAAGGGATGTCACAGAGGAAGTCTCGGAACGAATCCCAGTCTGCTCTTTGATAGCAGTAGGATATTCTACTTGTCTGTGTTTCATGGGTCGGGCGGGAGTGGAGTGAAATACTGACGGACACTACAGTGTGGTCAGAGTTTCCAAGTGGGCAGAGTTGTCTGGTAGTGCAAGAGTCTGGGATGGAAGTGAAGCAGAGGTCTAGAAGTGAGTCCCTTCCGTTAGGGTTGTCGGAGAAACGCGTGGGGAAGTCCACTACTTGCGTAAGGGATTGGGTGATTGAAAAGTTCATGGTGTGGACACCAGCAGCGTCAGTGACAGCGTTCTTCAGCCACTTGGTGTGGTGGGCGTTAAAGTCACCAAACACGAATACATGGGCAGAGGGATGGGTAGAAATGGCTTTGTCAATATTGTCAGAAATGATGTCAAGTAACGAACAGTCAGGGGAAGAAGGAGAGCGGTAGAGAAAGAAGAGATAGCTAATCGAGCTGAGAAGTGAGAGGCGGAAGCACATGAAAGAATGATCTGGGGATTCAAAAGATGACACCCTAGCTAAAGGAAGGTGTTCGCTGACATAGACACCAAACCCATGCATATGAACATTGGAGTCCTTCCTGAAGAGGGGAAGGTAGCCAGGAACGCAGAACTCAGATGAGGGGATAAAAGGGTTAAGATTAGTTTCACATAGGGCTAATATATCAGGTGAGTTATTATGGAGGAAAGAATCTACACTGGGGAAGTTGGTGCGGATGCCGCGTATATTAGTGAAAGAGATGCAGACAGGTTTAGGCGTTTTCAAATGAGCTGGTTTAGTTTTGTTATTATGTTTGCTTTTTTCCATAGTAATTCAGTTAAGGAGTGGTCTTAGAATAGAATCAGTCGGTCAATCATTTGCAACTTGTGAAGGATGGAAACTGGCGCGGCCTACAACATAATGTGGCCTCGGGGTTGCCCACCGAACGTTCATGCAGGGACGCCCGTCCATGCGCGATATGGCACTACAAGAACCCCGGTATTATTCAACTGTTGATCAGAGCAGCCTCTCAAGACGCTACGCAAGAGTTCGGGCTCCTAACTACCAGTCGGAAGCAGCAACCAGGAAACTGCCAACCCGGTACCCTCTGAATGTAAAGACGTTGCCACCATACTACGTAACTGCAAAGAGCTTCCAGCTGAATTAACACCAAGACCAGAGAAATGGGATGAACCGGGAACCCCTTCCTAAACAAGAAACAAGGTGATCACCTCTAAACTCATTCAAAAGAAGTGGGTGGAGTGTGAGACCGGGCGATAGTAGAAACTATCTACTCCAATTAAAAAAAAAGAAAAAAAAAGAAACAAAGAAAAAGTGACTGAGGTTTACAAAGTTTTAACTTAGTAAAAGTCAAAAATACCCTTGAATAGCAAAATTATTTACACAAATTAAGTGACGAAAAAAAAAAAAAAATCAAAGACGACCAAAAGACGAAAAAAAAAAATAATAAATAAAAATAATTTCCAAGAAATTTCACAAAAACAGACTGAAAAATGGACTGAATCCCGGTTGACTTACCACAAGCAGCTAACACTATAAAGTTGATTTAATTCAATTTCTGAAGACAAAAATAGAAATTAAACCGTTTTTTACAGAATATAGTCGAGTTATGTTGCTTGCGTTCGCTTGCCAAACCGTTAAGAATTCAATCTCTCGAAGACAGAAATTTAAATCTTCTACAAGACAAAACTAACGGAAATAATTGAACCGTGATGCTATTTATCATTAGTCAAAAATACCCTTGAATAGCAAAATTATTTACACAAATTAAGTGACGAAAAAAAAAAAAATCAAAGACGACCAAAAGACGAAAAAAAAAAATAATAAATAAAAATAATTTCCAAGAAATTTCACAAAAACAGACTGAAAAATGGACTGAATACCGGTTGACTTACCACAAGCAGCTAACACTGTAAAGTTGATTTAATTCAATTTCTGAAGACAAAAATAGAAATTAAACCGTTTTTTACAGAATATAGTCGAGTTATGAGTTTGAAGGCACGGTCCACCAACGGACGTGAAATCAAGCTCTCCTATCATTCTGAAGATGAGATTCTGATCTCGAAATATTAATGAATAATAAACAGTTAATGCCCAACACTTTCTTTACCTTCCTTTAAACGCATTATGATAGCCTTCAAATACATACCCATACACCGAATTTATATAACTTTTAAGAACGTTATTTCATCCCCATCAAAGTGTCTATGACATTATCACATACTTTGCTAACTTGAAATATAGACAGGCGACCGGTGAGAAATATATGACACGTAACCGCAACCAATTTTGAATAAGGAAATAGGTTGATGTTCCATTACCAAATTGGTAGATCATGTTTGTAAGAAGGTAGAATTACGACTATATTGTACGTAATTGCAACCAATTTTGAATAAGGAAATAGGTTGATGTTCCATTACCAAATTGGTAGACCATGTTTGTAAGAAGGTAGAATTACGACTATATTGTACGTAATTGCAACCAATTTTGAATAAGGAAATAGGTTGATGTTCCATTACCAAATTGGTAGACCATGTTTGTAAGAAGGTAGAATTACGACTATATTGTACGTAATTGCAACCAATTTTGAATAAGGAAATAGGTTGATGTTCCATTACCAAATTGGTAGACCATGTTTGTAAGAAGGTAGAATTACGACTATATTGTACGTAACCGCAACCAATTTTGAATAAGGAAATAGGTTGATGTTCCATTACCAAATTGGTAGATCATGTTTGTAAGAAGGTAGAATTACGACTATATTGTACGTAACCGCAACCAATTTTGAATAAGGAAATAGGTTGATGTTCCATTACCAAATTGGTAGACCATGTTTGTAAGAAGGTAGAATTACGACTATATTGTACGTAACCGCAACCAATTTTGAATAAGGAAATAGGTTGATGTTCCATTACCAAATTGGTAGACCATGTTTGTAAGAAGGTAGAATTACGACTATATTGTACGTAACCGCAACCAATTTTGAATAAGGAAATAGGTTGATGTTCCATTACCAAATTGGTAGACCATGTTTGTAAGAAGGTAGAATTACGACTATATTGTACGTAATTGCAACCAATTTTGAATAAGGAAATAGGTTGATGTTCCATTACCAAATTGGTAGATCATGTTTGTAAGAAGGTAGAATTACGACTATATTGTACGTAATTGCAACCAATTTTGAATAAGGAAATAGGTTGATGTTCCATTACCAAATTGGTAGACCATGTTTGTAAGAAGGTAGAATTACGACTATATTGTACGTAATTGCAACCAATTTTGAATAAGGAAATAGGTTGATGTTCCATTACCAAATTGGTAGACCATGTTTGTAAGAAGGTAGAATTACGACTATATTGTACGTAATTGCAACCAATTTTGAATAAGGAAATAGGTTGATGTTCCATTACCAAATTGGTAGATCATGTTTGTAAGAAGGTAGAATTACGACTATATTGTACGTAATTGCAACCAATTTTGAATAAGGAAATAGGTTGATGTTCCATTACCAAATTGGTAGATCATGTTTGTAAGAAGGTAGAATTACGACTATATTGTACGTAATTGCAACCAATTTTGAATAAGGAAATAGGTTGATGTTCCATTACCAAATTGGTAGACCATGTTTGTAAGAAGGTAGAATTACGACTATATTGTACGTAATTGCAACCAATTTTGAATAAGGAAATAGGTTGATGTTCCATTACCAAATTGGTAGATCATGTTTGTAAGAAGGTAGAATTACGACTATATTGTACGTAATTGCAACCAATTTTGAATAAGGAAAAAAGACTTCACTAGAGTTATATTCAAGCATTAGGAGGAGGAGGAGGAGGGAGAATGTCAGCAGTGCAGGATAAATTAGAACTTTAGGATGATTGCGTGATGTTCAAAATTTAAGACGAGATAAGAAACGATAGCATTTAAACCCCAGACGAAAAAAGGTGTACCCCTTATAAAGGACATAAAACGAATGACTTCTCTACCAAAATTTTGCAACAAGAAAAACACTTACATTATTTAGATTCTTCGGACTTTCGTCCTCATCTTTATTGCCATGTTTACGACATTTCGATCCGGCCTTTTTCAGGTGTTAGGAATTTTGAATCCAGCTCTTAATTCCGAACACTAGAGTAGATTGCTCTCGTTCCATGTGCGATGCCACTTCCTGTTGTGAGTTTAATACCTGGCTACAGCAGCGATTAACAAATAACTTAGAGAGTTGAGTTAAAGGGAGATAACTACATGGCATCTGGAAGTCGCATCGCACATGGAACGAGAACAATATACTTGCGTAATAGAAATAAAGGGTTCAATTTGAAATTCCTAGCACCTGAAGAAAGCCGGAGTGTACAACGGCCAAAAACGTCGTAAACATGGTAATAAAGATGGGGAGAACGGTCCGAACAGTGTAAATAATGTAAATACTTCCTAATCTCACGTTCTCTTTGTCGTGCAGTCTATATAGAACAGCGATTCCCAAACTGGGGGAAACTTACCAGGGGCTGGCAAATAATTACACTACCTACTAAATAAAAAAATCTCAGATGGGTTTTCTCATGTCAGAGAGAGAGAGAGAGAGAGAGAGAGAGAGAGAGAGAGAGAGAGAGAGAGAGAGAGAGAGAGATCGAGATCCTGGACGTGGAATGGGACATACGTTGCGCACTTGCCAAAACTAACCCTGATATTGATACAGTGGTGCACAAGAAGCAGCATCACCCTACTCACTAATTTAATTCTGAAGTAGAAGAGCAAACAAAAGTCCTTTTATTTGTTACTAACCGCTCTCTATGGCTATGATTAGTTGTTACTAACTGCTCTCTATCCACTTTACTCTGTAATTATAAGTTTATCAATATATTTGTACATTTGAAAAATAAATTAGTAAAACGTCTCAGTTTGTTTTAACTGCTCTTTCTCTCATACACATGAAGGGTAAAATCTGGATGGTTGAACTGGGTGTTGGGGGAGATGACAGAAAAAAGTTTGGGAACCACTGATATAGAATAACACTAATTATAAAATAAAGTCACCTTGGCAATTAAAAACTGACTTGACGAGCGAATAGAAAATCTGATGACACATGTCAAAACGTTGAGGAAAAATGCCAGTCAAGTCATCCCGTTTTACATAAAATTACAGTTAGATGAAATTCTTATCACGTTTAGTATCAGTAATTCTTGTAAAAGCTTCTTCTTCTATGTGCCCTGTCCCTTCAGGACGTAGGCGATCATGGCTTTCCACGTCTCCCTATCCATGGTGGCTCTTAGCACGTCTTCTTCTGTTTCACCATGCAACCCTCGTTCCATCATCCACCTGATTAAGTCCCTCAAATATGCTATCCGGTACTTTCCCCTGTCTCTTTTCCCCTCTATCTGGCCTGTTAGTATCAGATTCTCCTAGCCATCCTTCCTCATTGCGTGTCCCAGCAACTTCAGCTGTCTCTTCCTGATGGTCAGTATTAATTTCCTTTTCATTTCCATCATTTCCAAGACCTCATCATTGCTCACACGCTCGATCCATTATATTCACAGCATCCTTCTGTAGAACCACATTTCAGATGCTTTAAGTTTTTCCTTCATCTTTGATGATATTGTCCAGCATTCACTGCCATATTGAAAAACTGACAACACATAGCAATCCAGTACTCTCTTCTTTGTTTCTAGCGAAATTGTCCTGTTTCTTAATACTTTATTCAACATCTGGAATGCTTCCTTCGCTATGCTAATTCGCCTTCGGATCTCTGTGTCACATTTTCCGTCTTCTGTTATAACACTTCCCAGGTATTTAAATTTTTGTACCTACTTGATTCTAGTATCTCCGACCTGTATTTGGCATATTGGGCTGCTCTTTTTACTGATGACAATGTATTCGGTTTTCTTGCAGTTTATTTGTAGTCCTTTCTTATCACTCTCTTCAGCTACCTTCTGTAGGAGGTCTTGTAGTTTCCTTTCTGTGTCTGCTATCAGCACTGTATCATCTGCGTACCTTAGGTTGTTTAAATTGTGGCCTTCTATGACAAATCCAGGCATAACTTCTAGGGTCCTCAAAATATTCCCGCTGAACAAGTTGAACAGATCCGGTGAAAAGACACATCCTTGTCTTACGCCTCTTTCCATCTTTGTATATCTGCCGAATTCGTTACCTATTCGTATACAACAGTTAGATAAAATTATTATCACGCTTAGTATCAGCAATTCTTGTAATAGCTAGGGGAGATAAATTTACCTGATCATACTAATATAAGCATTTCCGTACAGGTGATACAGTAACTCATTGTTTATGTGTATAAACTGACAAAGACATACACGGAAGTAAGTAGAATATTATCCACACTTTCGCCATAACACATCTTTAGACTAGAGTGCGGATAATTTTTTAATTTGCCTCGTGTGTATATTTAGGAGAAAACATATTGTCTCCATATTTATAGATTGATGGATTAATTCGTTTTCTTGGCCCTGGGCATGACAGTAAACTGCATCCGGCAGCAGGGCCTCTGATCGGAAGGTTCTGAGGAGCATGGAACTACCTCTTAATTGCTGTTGTACCCAGGTCCACCCTGACCCGTAGTGGCAGCAACTGTTGGGGTCCCAGCTATGGGCAAATAGTTAACCCCCAAATTGGGGTCAAACACTATGAAAGTATAGAAATAGACTTTTATAGAAATATATACATAAAAATATACTTTTATAGAAAAATATACATTTTTGATTAAAAAATTATTACAGTAACACTTTTTTGTAAGGAAAAAATATCCTCAGCAAAACATTATTGAATCCAAAACTAGAAGACATTTTCAGTTTTCTAAAATAGAAAATAATAAAAACAGTTTTTTCATTAAAATCTGACTAAATCAACCTTCTCACTATAACCGAATAATAAAAAAATACCTTTAAAACCCCATGTTTCTGGCATTAAATAACCCACAGAGGTGTTGATATGCAGTTAAACAAAACTCAAACTCAAACTCTATTCGTTTTCTACGGTCTTATCAACACTTTGAAGGTTATTTAAAGCCAGAAAATATTTTTAGATTTTAAGAATTAAAAATGATAATTTAGTGTTACAAGTCTTACTAATTAAGTCATAGCTACTAGGGGAATAAGTGGATTAATACCTAATCAAAATTTATAATGTGGATATAAAGTGGGGTTCAAATCTATACAGAAATAATTATATAAACTGGCCCCTCACTTTATGGTCACGATAGTTTCTATAAATCTATATTGCAGAGGATGTAAATAAATCTGAAAGACACGCCTGTGTAGCTAATCAGTATTTAATTAATTCGTTTTCTTCGGCCTATCAACACTTTGTAAGTTATTTAAAGCCGCAAAATATTTTTAGATTTTAAGATTTAAAAAAAAAAAATAGTCAGTTGATACAATTCTTATTAATTAACTCACAGCTGGGGGTGGGAGAAAAGGCGTTGCACCAGGGAATTTGCTCATAAGTGGATATAACGAACCCAACTGGAATTAGAACTTAGTTTTTTTATTAAGAATTGCAAGCCATTATCCATTGCACCAACCGTATAAGCTGGTATTTCCAAACAATACTGATGAGTCTCGACGTTGCTTAACTTCTGTTTTCATACTGGAACCGCTGTTGCATATAGAATATATGACCGTAAGCATATTTATAGAACATGAATACGACAATAGTTAGTTCAAATAACGAAACTTATACACATTACTGGATATGGAAAAAGAGAAGCGAATTATGGTTTTATTTGTTGTGGTGCAGTGGATATCGACACACAACGACAAATCGGGGAGCTGAGTTCGAATCCCGGTTGAATTCCTTGCATTCACTTACGCACAAATACCCTTGGGAAAGGTATTAATCTGTCTCTTCCCCCATTTATGGGTTAAATAATAGGAAAGATTGGGTTCTATAGGCGCTATTTTCTTTTATGGACCCCTACTCAAAGGCAGGGGCATGATGTGCTTGGGAATGTCAGCGTTCCCCCAAACAACCAATCAGGGCTTTTCTTGCAAATGTCTAAGTATAGTCTACCACAGAAAGCAATGGCAACCTTCTGCGGGATAATTGTAAATATGTAGATAATGTATGCTGGTTCAAGTCGTGATAAGAATTACTGCAAACCACTTGCCCTTCTTCAAAGTAAAATGGTGAAGTCAGACACCCGGCGGAGACCAGTCCTGAGACACACGGAGGTGACAGTTCGGAGAGACCCGGCAGAGACCAAATCCATCAAGGATTAGATAGATACTGAAAATAAATTATGGAGCACATAATTCACACTTAAAGCATATCGTCTTATGTCAGTATTTCAGAAACACTGTTTTTGGCTTTTCCAGGTGTGGTATAAACAAATAGATTTTTGCTTTTGGATAGGTCAATCAGTCAGTTAAGTGCCATATGTGATACACGCTTGGGCGATCATGTCTCGAAAGAGACATGACAGACTGCGTAGAAGATTATCCCTTAGTAGGTTGCCATTGCTTTCTCTGGTAGACTGGTTGTCAGCCAAAGCTATAGAACACAATCTGTCCAGTTATTTGACTCATAGCTTGAGCGAGAAGAGATGTATTCTATTACGTAGGAATTTGGGGGATTAGTTTATTACTTCGTAACAATTGAAAACTGATCCCGCACTTTATGCCCAGCTGAAGTTTTAATCATGTTTCCAACTATTATATTCAGTCAGTCAGTTAAGTGCCATACGTGATACACGCTTTGGACGATCATGTCTCTTTCGAGACATGACTGACTGTGCAGAAGGTTATCCCGCAGTAGGTTGCCATTGCTTTCTACGGTAGACTGGTTGCCGGACCAAGACTATAGAACCCAATCTTTCCTGTTATTTAACCCATAACTAGAGGGAAGAGACAGATTAATACCTTTCCCAATGTTATTTGCGCGTAAGTGAAATGCAGAGCATTCAACTGGAAATCGAACTCGACTCCTTGATTTCTCGTTCCGAGCCGATATCCACTGCACCACAACGCACGTACCTCCACTAATTCGCGATAACTATAGTTTAAAATCGATTTTTAAAAAAGAAAAAAATCTTTGTTGAAGCTTTTATTTTAGTTTTAATTTTAATTAATAGATTAACTAGTCATGGCTCTCAGGCATTTTCTGTGACCACATCACCCCTTACGTCTGGCCACCTAACCCCCTCAGACTGCAACCCTCTTTATTATTATTATTATTTGTGGGGTGCAGTTGAGCGAGAGACCAACGAAACTCTTTGTAACGGATGAACTGAAGGCAAGTGTGTCTGACTTCACGATGAATCTCTCTAGCAGAAGATACCGACCCCGACCCCAGTGATGAACGGTGCGCTATTTTCTTTTATGGACCCCGACTCAAAGGCAGGGGCACGATGTGCCTGGGAATGTCAGCGTTCCCCAAAACAACCAATCAGGGCTTTTCTTGCAAATTTCTAAGTGTGGGGGAGTTTCCCCTCCTCTCTTCAAATTCTACCTGAGCTTTCTTCTTTTGGTCACCTGATCAAAGTAGTCTCCTTCCTGCTTTGTGTGAGTGCCTTTCACCATCACTGCCCAAGAAGCTTGGAACGTCCCTCCGCCTTGTCTGAAATTCTACCTGGGACTTCTTCTATTTGGTCATCTGATTAAATCCGTTTCCCTCCTGCTTTGTGTGAGTGCCTCTTACCATCCATGCCTGAGAGGCGTGTTCCAGCCCAAACAGCCAAATTGTGATTATCACTTATTGTGCTTTTGTGTGTGGTCGGTTTCGCACCTGGATTTAAAATTTCAACCCTTTTGCCAACAAGTGACAAAAAAAGGACAATTCATTGATTTGAGACGTTTTATCGCGTTTTAGCAGACGATAAATTCAATTACTATTCTTTAATTAATTGCTATTTTCTTCTGTTTTCTTTCGTCTGGTCATTAGTATATCTTCAGTCTATCGAAAATTAGTGTTTTTCTGTCTTTTTGCTTTTTCAATTTACAAGCGCCTTTCAAATAGTGTCATAGAGGTATGGTTGTTAGTAAAAGAAGAAGCCAAACACAAACTACAAATTGGAATAACCAAAATCAAACAATTACAAAAATTTAAATATTTAAGATTTTTTTAACAGAGGACGGAAAATGTGACACCAAAATACAAAGACACATTAGAATATCAAAAGATACTTTCAAAAACAAAGCAAAGTATTATGAAACAGTAAATTTTCATTTGTAAAAAATTAAAAAAAAAAAAAGGTGCTCATCTATTACGTAATATCACTTCTCGCATATAGCAATGAACGTGTAGCGGATAAGAAATTAATTAAAATCAACCTTCTTCTTCACTTTTACAAAAATTCACAATTTCTATTTGTGAAATCCTGGGTTTTCACAAATAGAAAAAGGATTGACCATGTGCTTAAAGAAAAAAGTCGAACCCAGAATTCGCAAGTAGGCGTTAAAATGATTTTTGACCAATTGGAGCGATTTCACGAGTCAGTGCGAAAATTCAATGACAATAAAAGGACTCCGATCAGCGTCGGTCAGTCAGATGGGAGCCGCGAGACGAAATAACTAAAATGTAACTTCAACTTCAAATCGACCCAGAGATAAGGTCAGGTCGCACATTGTTCTCTTTCTCCTTATCTCTTTCAACAATTACTGCTACGAATGATTTCTTCAACTTTTGATACCTTTAACTTTCTCATTGAACACGAACTCTACCCTTAACTTCTTAATAACGTTAATTGCACATTAACTTCCACAACTTGTGTTATTCTTTCCTTTTAATAAATTTCTATTTAACATGAAAAATATATATTTTATTCTTACACTGTTCCACACATTCTATCCTGTCGACAACCAACCTTCTAATAATTCTGATGACGATAATTCTGCATAAAACTTGTAGGCTGTAGAGAGTTCGGTTATGTCTGACACAAGGCCGAATCAAAGAAATATTAACCATCTCCCTGCGCTACAAATGATGCACAATCTCTTCACTGATAAAGAAGCAACAGAAATTAAATTCTACAGAAGCATACTGGGAATACCATGGATTGAATATGTGGTTAACGATAAAGTTTTAAGGAAAATGGAAACAAAAATAACTGTTTAAATCTTTAGGCTGTATAATAAAGAAAGAAAAAGCTCGGAAAATTTAACACTACCAGGACATATTGAAGGTAAGAGGGCAGATAAAAGTAGGGAATGACCTACCCAATGAGCTGATGAATATCGTTGGCAGAACTGCTTGTAGAAAAAAACCATGCCATACAAAAAGCAACAAAAGACAGAAATTTGTAGAAAGCCATGATCACCCACGTCCCAAAGGGAAACGAAACATCGAAGAAAATTTGGAGTATTAAAAAAGAATGTCCAAAATGAAATAAAATTCAATAATTACTTATATAGCATCAATCAATAAAGTGACAAAATTTATATTTGTATTAATACTATATATATATATATATATATATATATATATATATATATATATTAATTCAGATACTTCAATCCAAGGGAAAAAAGCAGGAAGGTAAATTCCAAAAAACCCGATCCTAATTAATATTAAAAATTTTATTTTAATATTAAAAAATGATACAGGAAGAGAGCTCCATGTAATAAAATATTACAGAGCAAATATATATTAAAAAAGGATTAATTCAAAGATGTTGAATGGCCATTTCGATATGAAGATCCCCACGGGGGACGACACATCACCTCAGGTTTTTTCTGTTGCTGAGGTGATGTGTCGCCCCCCGTGGGGATCTTCATATCGAAATGGCCATTCAACATCTTTGAATTAATCCTTTTGTAATAATAACTAAATATATATATATATATATATTTGTAATAATAACTAAATATATATATATATATATATATATAAGAATTTTTATTTGTTTCAAGATTATTATTTTTAATGAATACTCGTATTTGAGTGGATAGTCTGTTTATGAAATATGAGTATCCATTAAATACTATCGCCTACTGACGCCAATTCGGTCGGGTTTCAATCCTGGTTTAGAAAGCAATCGGAGTCTAACCGTACTGATGAGCTGTGATACAGCGAAACAGATCTGTCTGCGGATGACTATATATATATTTGCGAGTGAGCCCGATATTTATATCGATATATCCTCTAAAACTACGGCAACATATATATTTATGTGTAACACTATTTTTGCATGCGGAAAAATATAACCCTATTTTAGCACGACGGAGCGAAAGTAATTATTATTAGTTGTATTATTAATTGCGCAGGTTAATTGTTCCAATGATGTGCGTTGTGGTACAGTGGATATCGGCTCGGAACGAGAAGCCGGGGAGCCGAGTTCGAATTCCAGTTGAATCCATTGTATTCACTTACGCGCAAATACCCTTGGGAAAGGTATTAATCCGTCTATTCCTTCCAGTTATGGGTTAAATAGCAGGACATATTGGGTTCTATAGCCTTGGTCGGCAACCAGTCTATCGCAGAAAGCAATGGCAACCTACTGCGGGATAATCTTCTGCCCAGTCAGTCATGTCTCTTTCGAGACATGATCGCCCAAGCGTGTAACACGTATAGCACTTAACTGACTGACTGAATTGTTCCAATGTGAGCAGAGAGAAAAATAAGTCTAATGGATAATAAAATTGTTTCTTCGGTTGCAATATGAATGCAACTAATGAACTGTGAAACATTTTGCAAAATGAAATATTAGAAACTAGCTGAGTGAATTAAAAATCATTTGCAGGTGTAGACAGCAGGTTAACCAATCAAATCTTTTTGATGTGAAAATCAAGTTTACCGCGAAGCTCTCCGGAACCTACCTAAATGCTATTTAAAGAGAGGTTTTCCACAGCTCTTCAGTAAGATTTCAGCTGCCCCACGAATTCTCGCTAGTCGAAACCAAATCTTACTCACATTCCCAACGCACACACAGATATGAACATTTCTCCTGTATAATCCTCCAGTTGGACCCCAGCTAAGCACTTTGTTTAAGCAATGCTGATTCGAGCATATTTTTCACTCACGCTTTCAAACAACTATCCCAAGAACAGTATGTAAATCATTCTTCTTTTCTGAACAAACTTTATTTCAATCAACCTTTTCCATTCATTCACTAACTGACTTTCTGTCGAAATTGCAGTCTATGGGAGAAAACTCTTTCTCTTCCTTCACACTTGTTCACAGTTAAATGCATACTTTCTGAAACTATTATATATTTGTTAATACATGTCTATTATACTTACAATTGGTGTTGTTATTTAATTTCTTGAGCCTTGAGCATAATCTAATCACAAAATATAAATATTGTGAAGGTTTCCGATGTAATTTCTAGGTCAAATCAACATAATTGGTGACATCTACATGTCTTTGTGCCAGACGTGATTACAAATTATGGACGAATCCTTCACAAGCATACTTCCTTGGTGACCTGACCTCATGAATTTACCTGTGCAACTAGAATGGCAACTAGACCCCACTCTTTTACCGTGAAAATAGGCAAATGTAAACACCAATTCTACTCTTACAGTTTATTTTCTCGCATTTCCCCACTGTGGAACTCCCTTTCCTATGCTTGTTTCCCTGATAGCTACAATCTCCAAAAGTTTAAAGGCAACGAAAATTGCCATCTTTTATCTCCTTGACTCCCACTCTTTTCTTACTTTTTTTACAACATCACCTGCAACGTTTTCTGTTCTGTCATTCCACTCATTTCTTTGTAACTCCACTGTGCACCAGTGGCAGTACTACCTTGCTTGAGGGGAAACGATGATTAAAAATGCCAAAACGATTCAATAATACAACACACCACTTAAACCAGTGTCTAGTCGTTGGGAATTATATTCCCATCTAAAACATTTTCGATCCTACATTTAGAAAAAAGACCTATATATATAAAAGGCAAGATGTTTGTGTGTGTTTTTGTCTTTCTTTCTTTCTGTTTGTCTGTCTGTCTGTATGTCCTTTATACAAAACCACAATTTTTATCCGATTCTTATCAAACTTCACACTAATATTCTTTAGGCTTCCGGTCAGGTCATCGGCTACTTATTTAGTCTTCAAAATTCAGTTTTCGACGGAAAACGTATTTGACAACGATACTGGAAATCAAAATCAAATTACCTCCATTCGTTTTAGTAAGTTCTACGCCTTCGATATCCACCTTTCAACAACCTACGTTTTTCGTGCCAACGTCCAAAGAGTCTGAGCTCCAGGACCATGGGTTAGTTTTAAAATTTTCATTACACCCGAGCAACACCGAGCTATATTGCTAGTTTCTAATAAAACCCCACAGATTCCGACTTTCATAGCAGAGATGCGATTGCCTCCAAGTCGTTCAAACATAAGAGAAGATGTGTTTACATAGCCTTTTTCCTTCTCCATAGCACGTGCTGAAAGAAACATGTATTGGCGACTTCAAACGAATCATCTCCATCAAAAACAACTTGGACGGCCAGTAAATCTTTGCTGACGAGCAAAGACATTTCTAACCATAGATGTTTTGTTAATCAACTACCCAAAAATAAAGACTATTTTTTCTCCATTTTGACTTTTTGAATTAATGAAGATATGTTTGTAAATTCAAATTAAGATTTATTTAGCAGGCATCTTTATTATTATTATTTTAGTAAGATTTTAAATTCGGATGTTCGGATTATATATATATATATATATATATATATATATATATATATATATATATGTGTGTGTGTGTGTGTGTGTGTGTGTGTGTGTGTGTGTGTGTCATGGTGCCCTACCTACATTGGAATGAACTCTTCCTCCTTCATAAATACTAACCTGCGAGGCTTCCTAAGGGAGGCAGTGGAGAGGAAGTGTAATTCGACAGTCCGGGTGGACACTTCTATCTGCTGACTAATAACGCTCTTATTTTGAATATATGTTCTGTTATTCCAATAAACTGGTTCAACCTACCTACTTCTTTTCGTGTTATTTTTCCTGGCCCTAATAGGCCACAACGATATATATATAACAACCCCCCCCCCAAAAAAAAACACAGAATTTCGTACAGTTTTAATAGATATAAAAATATTATTACAAAGATTATCTCAAAAAGAAACATTGCAAACATAATTTAATTCACTGTGAATAAGTCTTGAAACATCTGACAATTATTTGTGTTTTAATAGAATTTCCAAATCAATGTGTTTTGTACCGCGAATAGAGGTTAAAATTTCTCATACCAATTTATGGTACAACGTTAGAATCGGAGAAACAAGATATTTAACCATAATTCCGAAGAGTCTTAAAAGGATCAAAATATAATTTAATGCGAAAAAAAAAAAAAAAAAGAAAGTAATTTGATCTTTCCTCGTAATAACAACAAACACATGTTGACGATAAAACTTCGTTTTTATTAAGTTTTGGGCATTTTGAAATTATGTATACTCACTTAATCTTTGGATCTCTCTCTCTCTTTCTCTCTCTCTCTCTCTCTCTCTCTCTCTCTCTATCTATCTATCTATAGTATACTCTCAATTATACGCGCATGGATAAAAAATAGTATTTAGGCATCAATAAAACAGTGATCAATATAGTATAAGCAGAGCGATTAATTATATGTATTAAGTAATAAATACAGATATTATTCTACCTCCGGACGCGACTCAGTGACACTAACACACACACACACACACACGCGCACACACACACACACACACACACACACACACACACACACACACATATCTAAACTTATTTATAAATGGAACTTTGTGTGTGTGTGTGTGTGTCTGTGTATCTGTTAATTATAGACTCCGAAACGGCTGAACCGATTTTCTTGAAAATTTACACAATTGTACTACAAGCGGCTGCGGGTGTCTTAGCTAGATCGGAACATTTTAGATAGATAGATAGATAGATAGATAGATAGATAGATAGGTAGATAGATAGATCAGAACATTTTAGATTTTAGATAGATAGATAGATAGATAGATAGATAGATAGATAGATAGATAGATCGGAACACTTTAGATAGACAGACAGACAGACAGATAGATAGATAGATAGAAAGAAAGAAAGAAAGAAAGAAAGAAAGATAGAAATAAATAAATGGGCAGACTCAAGTAGATAGATATATATGTATGTAGATAGATGCATAAATCTGTGTTTGTATGCATCTTTTATTTAGGCGCGTAAAAAGCTAAATATATCAAATTATCCTCGGAATTACCCACAATTTTCACATCCGGTTTCTTAGCTCTGTTGGTTGGTTGATTAGCCACGGCTTTCTGTTCTTCTTTCGTCCTTAAATTTTCTTATTTATTTTTATGAGATTTCTCTCTCTTTCGGCCTTTCTTATTATTTGATGGTTGCAGGTGCGATGTAATGGAAGGAGCACATTCCAAGTGACAGTGGATGATAAAAAAAAAAAAGAAAGTCTAACCGATTTGACACAAGAAAAGACGCTTTATTTTATTTTTCCCTGCAGGTAAGTAAAAGACTTCAATGATTTGAAAGATTTTTTATAATAGACGATAGTGAAACGCTACAACTAAGTTGAAAAACACAAAAAACTGTATTTTATGAGAAATAATGAGAACAATATAATCTCAGCATATGTACTGGGGAACTTTTTCCGGCTTTTTGCTTTGCAGTTGATACTGAAAAAATTAAATGCAATGTCAATCGTTATCGTCTGTCTCCTTAATTCCTGTTCTTTTCTTAGACTATCTCCTTAATAACGGGGCACCTCAACATGGTGTAATGGTTAGCAAGCTTGTCTCGTTAGGACCTATTACAACTGAGTAGTGAGTTCGATCTTCACTGGGTACTCCCATAACTTCGGCCTTGTGCCACATCTACGCGGTGCTTAGTAAATTTATCTCTTTAATAATAGTTTTTTTAGACATATTCTTTCATACTTAGTTCTTAGTGGCTTTATTGCCTTACTTGGAGTGAAATGATTCATAAGGTGTATGCATCTTTACACCCCCACTAAAAAATTAAGTTGTCTATAATTTATTCAGCTGGGATTTCTGCACACAGCAAATCAAAAATAGATTTTAAAAATATGATGTTTGTTTATTTGATAAGACGGGTCGGATGGAGAATTTGTCAGCAACCCTACCTATACACACACACACACACACACACACACACACACACACACAAACATTCAAATGGTAAGATAGTTTTGAAAAAAAATAAAAAATTAACATGTTCTGCCAGTAATCCGTAATTAGTAATAAGTGAAAAAAAAAATAATTAGTAATTTTGTGAATTTGAATATTCTAAAGAAATGTCATAATAATTGGTGCTCTTCATGTGAAAACTTCTTGACTCAATTTAATAAGGAAAGAAAAAATAAACAGTTGCTAAGAGACTGTAAGAACAACTTTTTGTATGTCACGTAACATTTATTGTGCTTTAATTTTTGTAATTGTTCCATTTTATTTGTTGTTAATGTTTGAGATTCCACGAATCACAACATTTGATTACAATTATAATAGTTCTGTTTTATTGTTGTCTTTCATGTTATTCACAAATTAACCAACTTAATAGGTTTATGTGTAGGAAACTATATATATATATATATATATATATATATATATATATATATATATAGTTTCAGGCATATTCCATAGTTACCTCCACAGAAAGGTGATAGTCAGTTAAGTGCCATACGTGATACACGCTTTAGACGATCATGTCTCGAAAGAGACATGACTGACTGGACAGAAGATTATCCCGCAGTAGGTTGCCATTGCTTTCTGCGGTAGACTGGTTGCCAACCAAGGCTATGGAACCAAATCTTTTATTTAACCCAAAACTCGAGGGAAGAGACGGATTAATACATTTCCCAACGGTATTTGTGTGTAAGGGAATGCAACGAATTCAACTGGAATTCGAACTCGGCTCCCCGATTTGTCGTTCCGAGTTGATATCCACTGCACCACAAGGTTTAAAATGGATATTCAAAAGTGAAAAAAATTTTCTCGAACCTATTATTTTATTTTAATTTCAAGCCAACAGATAAAATTTAATATAAACAAAAATCAGTTAGTCAGTTAAGTACCATACGTGATACATGCTTTGGGCGATCATGTCTCGAAAGAGAAACGACTGTGCAGAAGCTTATCCCGCAGTAGGTTGTCATTGCTTTCTGTGGTAGACTGGTTACCAGCCAAGGCGATAGAACCCAATATTTCCTATTATTTAACCCATAACTCGAGGGAAGAGACGGATTAATACCTTCCTCAGGGGTATTTGCGCGTAAGTGAATGAAAGAAATTCAACTGGAATTCGAACTCGGCTCCCCGATTTGGTGTTCCGAGTCGATATCTACTGCACCACAACGCACATCCTTCAGTTCGAATTCCAGATGAATTCATTGCACTCACTTACGCGCAAATACTATTGGAAAAGGTATTAATTCGTTTCTTCCCTCCAGTTATGGGTTAAATAACAGGACAGATTGGGTGCTACAGCCTTGGCTGACAACCAGTTTACCGCAGAAAGCAATGGCAACCTACTGCGGGATAATCTTCTGCCCAGTCAGTCATATCTCTTTCGAGACATGATCTCCCAAGCGTGTATCACGCATGGCACTTAACTGACTGATAAACAAAATAATTTGCTTATTTTGCAATAAGCAAAATACTTTGCTTTATTTCAGAACTAATTTAAATTAAATGGTAGGAGATTTCGTTTTGAAATTGCTAAAAACCGCTGATTTTAGCACCATTTTTACCTATCTTTCATCACGATGTAATTCTCCTTATTAAAATTTTTTAACGATAAAATAAACTCTTCTGAAATTTTATTTGAGGAATATTAATTGATTTGAAATTTAATCTGATTTAAAACAAATATTACCTGCATCAAGTTAAAAATATTGCTGAAATGCATCTTATCAACAAGGTGTTGATTTACTGACAGAATTTTTTCTATGGTGGAGATATTTATAAAATTCGACGAATATAATGCGTATACCTTTTTTAATATAATTTTTAACTGCCCATTAATCTTAAAAAAAATTAGAAAATATTTTCGGTAATCTAATTATTTTTTTTTATTGAATTTTCGGCATTTTAACTTTAAATTTAGTATAGTTATCGTTTTTATTTTCTGACAATATCGTGTATAGACGTCTGTAATGAGAAAAATCAACACAAAATAAATTCAACATCCTTTAAAAAAATATTGGGAGTCATGTTATTGTTGTAAGCTCTTCCATTTATGATTAGTAAATATAGATTTTACTTAATATCAATATCACCTAAAAATATAAGTTAATACAGAAATTTTTTTTTAATCATATCACCCCGAGCAAGGCGGTAACGGCACTGATGTGCAGGGGGCTACGTAAGAGTGAAAAGATTGGAATAGAGAAAGCCGGAAACCACATCCTAAACAGGGAACAAGGGATGAGCCTCTTCACCTGTTCAATAGACGTGGGTGCAGTGTGAACCAGGTGATAGATAGATCTATCTACTCCAATTGAAAAAACAAAACAAAAACAAAGTGAGAAGATTGGAAAAGAGAAAGCCGGAAACCACATCCTAAACAGGGAACAAAGGATGAGCCTCTTAACCTGTTCAATAGATGTGGGTGGAGTGTGTACCGGGTGATAGATAGATCTATCTACTCCAATTGAAAAAAAAAAAAAAAGAAACCAAAGTGAGAAGATTGGAAAAGAGAAAGCCGGAACCCACATCCTAAACAGGGAACAAGGGATGAGCTTCTTAACCTGTTCAATAGACGTGGGTGGAGTGTGAACCGGGCGATAGATAGATCTATCTATTCCAAATAAAAACAAATTAAAACTTTACGAATGATTCTAATTAAAATTTTCAGAAACTCAAAACAGTTCTTGTAAAATTCATTTTTTTATCGAAAAAGTTTTTTTTCTTAAGGGAATAATGTCCATAATATGGGTATGCGGATGTGCGTTGTGGTGCAGCGGATATCGATCCGGAAGAAGAGATCGGGGTGCCGAGTTCGAATTCCAGTTGAATTTCTTGCATTCACTTACGCACAAATACCATTGGGAAAAGTATTAATCCGTCTCTTCCCTCCAGTTATGGGTTAAATAATAGGACAGATTGGGTTCTATAGCCTTGACTGGCAACCAGTCTATCGCAAAAAGCAATGGCAATCTACTGTGGGATAATCTTCTGCCCAGTCAGTCTTGTCTCTTTTGAGACATGATCGCCCAAAGCGTGTATCACGTATGGCACTTAATTGACTGACTCAATATAATAGTGGAAAAAATGTTTATGGCTTCTATTGAGCATAAAGTGGGTGATCAGTTTTTATTGTTATGAAGTAATAAACAAATTCCCCACTAATTACTACTTAATAATATAATACATCTCTTCTTCCTCTAGCTATGAGTGAAATAACAGGTCAAATTGGGTTCTATAGCCTTAGCTGGCAACCAGTCTACCGTAGAAAGCAATGGCAAACTACTGCGGGATAATCTTCTGCCCAGTCAGTCATGTCTCTTTCGAGACATGATCGCCCAAGCGTGTATCACGTATGGCGCTTAACTGACTGTTCATAATATATCTTATTAAAAAAAAACAAAACAAAAAAAACCAATTAAGAGCTTCTCTAATTAAATAATGTCCTATTTTTCTTGCATTTTTCATTTGTACGTTTCTGATCAGATTTTCGGTAACGGATGGTCATGTTTTACAAAATAAAAAAAATACAAAAAACAAACTTGATTTAAATTCTTTAAGAAATTCTGTGTCTAACTTATGTAAACGTTAAGGGGAAAAATTAATTTTTCGAAATTTTATAAAATTAAATAAGTGGGTAGAGTTACAGATGTGAAAACAATGTTCTTATTAAGATTTTCTGAAAAAGAAATATTCTAAAATAATTTAGTTCATTTGTGAATAAGCTCTTGAAGAATTTTCAAATTAATGTGTTTTTCATTGCAAAAATACCGCTACAAAGTTTTTAGCAAAAATTTCGAACATTCTTGAAAGGATCAAACATGTAATCCAATAATAAATATATCCTTTGGATAGGAAAGACCTCTTAATAATAGCATAATTGTTTTGACGATAAAACATTGATTTTGTTAAGTTTGGAGTATTATTTCATCATGGTATATTCACATTTTAGAGAATCCGAGTGGGGTAACTATTTTCAAGCATTTTCCCCGAAGCCAAGGAAGGAAGGAAGGAAGGACTATCTATCTATCTATCTATCTATCTATCTATCTATCTATCTATCTATCTATCTATCTATCTATCTATCCCAGTTTATTCATTATCTATCTATCTATCTATCTATATATCTAAAATGTTCCGATCTATCTATCTATCTATCTATCTATCTATCTATCTATCTATCTATCTATCTATCTATCTAAAATCATCTATCTATCTATCTATCTATCTATCTATCTATCTATCTATCTATCTAAAATGTTCCGATCTATCTATCTATCTATCTATCTATCTATCTATCTATCTATCTAAAATCTAAAATCCGATCCTATCTATCTATCTATCTATCTATCTATCTATCTATCTATCTATCTATCTATCTATCTATCCCAGTTTGTTCATTATCTATCTATCTATCTATCTATCTATCTATCTATCTATCTATCTATCTAAAATGTTCCGATCGCTCTCTCTCTCTCTCTCTCTCTCTCTCTCTCTCTCTCTATCTATCTATCTATAAGTGGACATTAAAGTCAACACCCAGCTGCGATTGCATTTCCGGATGGTCTACAGACTCTCGCCACTGAGTGCCGACTAATGTCCGCATATGCCTTATCCCTGACATAGAAAACTTTAGCCCATAAATATAGCATAATTTAAAGTTATGTTTTTTATTTTTCTGATAATGTCGGGTATGGACGCCGTATTTAGAAAAATTAACGCAAAATAAATTCAACAATCTTATAAAATATTGGGGATCGCTTTATTGTAGTAAGCTTTTCCATTTATGATTAGTAAATATAGATTTTACTTAATATTAATATCATCTAAAAAGTATCAATTAATACAGAAATTTAAAGAAATTATGATTTAATAAAAGTTACTAATTAAAATTTTCAAAATTTGAAAACAATAAAAATATTCTTTGTTTTTTTCACTTTGAGATTAAATATTTTGACGATTAAATATTATTTTTTGTTAAGTTTGAGGCATACTGCCATAATGGAATATTCACATTTTGGTGGTACGTAAAGTTTCAAGGATATTCCTTGAAATCAAGAAAATGATATATATATATATATATATATATATATATATATGTGTGTGTGTGATACAGCGAAACAGATCTGTCTGCGGATGACTATATATATATATATATATATATATATATATATAGTCATCCGCAGACAGATCTGTTTCGCTGTATCACAGCTCATCAGTACGGTTAGACGTCCGATTTCTTTTAACCCAGGTTTGAAACCCCGCCGAATTGGTGTGAGTAGGCGATTCTACCTCTGAGCTATGGGCGCTCGGTAGAAAGAGGCAGACATTTAGCGTATGATGTATCATTACTGAATGAGCGATGCGTAGATGCTAGAGTATCTACTGTTTGTTCAAAGCCTGCCATTCTTCCAAAGTGCTCAATCAGGGTGTGAGAGCGTAAATAGTCATCCGCGGACAGATCTGTTTCGCTGCATCACAGCTCATCAGTACGGTTAGACATCCGATTGCTTTTAACCCATGTTTGAAACCCAACCGAATTGGCGTCAGTAGGCGATTCTACCTCTGAGATATGGGAGCCCGGTAGAAGGAGACAGACTTTTAGCGTATGATGTCTCATACGCCAGTAGCCAGAATGCTCTAATTCATTACTGAATGAGTGACATATATATATATATATATATATATATATATATATATATATATATATATATATATTTTAGGAAAGAATTTTGATTTATTACAAAATACAATGGGTACAAAAATAAATTGTACATCATAATTTTAATAAAATTTGAAAAAATAACTACTCTTACTATTATTTTAAAAAATTCATATTAATTTAAAAAATTCAGTTAAAATAATAAAAATTACTAAACAATAAAAATTATATAGAAAAAGATTTGAAACTAGATTTCGGTGTTAAAGTTTACTCGTCATGTTTTTCTAAGGCAGACGGGTCGTTAGAGACACTATTTCGATACATAGAGTTAACGTTTATTTCTCTGGATACTGTTTATTTTCTTTTTATTGTATTTTTTGTCTTTTCTTTTTCTGTTTTTTCTTTTTTCTTTTCTCTTTTTTCTCTTCATTTTTTCTGTTTTTTTCTCTCGTTGCTTGTCTTTCCATTAATCAATCGTCTACTTTTTCTTTATCCTTGCTTTTTTCTATTCTTTGGGGTTCTTTTTTGAATGAGCGAGAAATTTTTCGTAAATTTCGATTCTAAATATGGACATGTGAGCATCTGTGAAAAATAGTTTTTTGGGGGATATTTTGAGAATCAACTGTTGTACCATTTGGGTCTGACGAGCCGCAATAATAACATCAGGATGCGGTGAAATATGTATTACCCATTGTAATAAATCAAAATTCCAAGTTATATTACTCTGTTAAATTAAATAAATGAATTTAACATTGAGCCTTTTGAGTTCGTCTCTATCGGAATTTACCTGGATAGTATACCAAGTGTACTACGTTATATATATATATATATATATATATATATATATGTGTGTGTGTGTGTGTGTGTGTGTGTGTGTGTGTAAGAGTGGACATTAAGTCAACACCCAGCAGCGGCAGTTTGTTTCACGTTTAAACACACCGGTGTTGTGCGTCATTGAAGAGATCGTTTCTGAGTGAATTACCCGAGATAATTAGTTTGAGAGAATTATTCGAAGGATTCGCTTAGTACGTTGACTTTTCTCGAACATACCGAAATATTGTAACTCGCTAATAGTGAGCTACCAAAAGTTCCCTTCAGAATAACGTTACATAAAACTAACATCATAAAAAACCCAAAGTGTAATATAAATGCGGAAGAATGTGAACCTGTGTTTTATATATTATACAAAAGCGTTTGATAAAGGACGTTACAAAAAGTAACCTTGACATATTTGGAAAGGATATTAGAATAATTAAGAATTTATACTGGTGGCAACATCCTGCATACTAATAGAAATGAGCTCAGTAAACATAAAGGCGTATAAGACAAGGATGTGTCTTCTCATCAGACTTAGATAATCTATACTGTGAGGCGTTTCTGAAAAAATTATAGAATTCTCATCTCGATTAGTTACCTTTTCTTTCTGTATCGTTCCCCTTCCTCTCCCGACTGCTCCTTGCTTGACAGTATCTCTGACAATATAGATAAGGTTACTTCCTCCCACTCATTTACTAACATAGTGGCCAGTAAACGGCAACTGATTCTGCTGGCATTCATGCTATGAACTTTACTATTTCTCAATCTCTAACGCAAGTGGTGGATTTCTCCATGCGCTCCCCCAGTATCTTTTCAGAACACTCTTCACTACTAAATCTATGCTTCACTTCCGTCTCTGACTCCATCAAAGACTCGCAGCTTTGTCCCTTCGGTAACTCTGATCATAATGTTTCTATTAATATATTTCCCCACTATCACTCCCCCAGGAGCCCCCTATTAACAAAATTTCCTACTGCTAACAAAGAGCAAGTTGGGATTCGTTTCACGATTTCCTATGCGACGTCCCTGAGGACTGTGCCTCTGAGGTCTCTTCCTGGGTGAAAGCTGGCATCAATACTTTCATACCGACCAGGTAGTTCTGTCTCAAACCTCATTCGTTCTCCTGGTTCTCTCCTGCCTGCTCGACCGCCGTTGCCCACAGGAACCACTACTTCCGGCTATGATCAATGCTGAAATAGTTCAACATCTTACTGCCCATAAACAATTCTCAGACAGACACTACGTCATCCGCTTTGCCAGGTCTACTGCCGATATGCCAGTGACTATCACTGAGTACATATATCAGGCCCTCGATAAATCCGGCGAGGCTCGAGCTGTTGCACTGGGTATCTCCAAAGCATTTGATAGGGTCTGGCACGCCGGCCTTCTGTGCAAGCTACAGGGTTATGGCATCACTGAACGATTGCTTGGTTTGATCCAATCTTTCCTATCAAATTGCATAATGAAGATCATCTTGAACGGGCATGTCTCTACATCCTACCACACGAACACTGGTGCTCCTAGGGCTCTATCCTAGGCCCGGCGATCTTTCTAATCTTCATAAGCGATCTCTATCTTCGTGATCAAATTCCAAGTAGGCATCCACGCTGATGACACCACTATTTACTCCGGCATCAGTAAGAAATCTGGTGAGTTGGACAAACATAACCTCGCTGCTGATCTTGAGAAGGACCTCCATTCTGTGTTAGACTGGGGTAAGAAATGGCATGTAAAACGAAGCTGCTATCTGTCAACCATAACAGGCAATTTCTCCTGCTCCTCCATAAGCATGAAAGAAGCGAGTTTCTTTGAATGCAATATAATGCGCATCCTCGGCCTCACCCTCTTTTCCGACCTCAAGTGGAAACATTAGATTGAATCAATAGCTAAATCCACTGCTAGAAAGGTTGGGCCAGAAAGTTTTTTTCCGCCTGAGTCCATCTTGCACATATACAAATCAACCGTCCGACCGTGCATAGAATACTGTTGTCATATCTGCTCTGCTGTTCATCTCAGTGTTCTCGACAGGTTCCAAAGGAAAATCTGTAATGTTATCTGTCCCAACCTGGCAGTTCGACTTCAATCACTTTCTCACCGGCGGGGTGTGGCTTCCCTCTGTTTCCTCTACAAATATTTTCATGGCTTCTGCTCGGACGAACTTAGGTCACTGGTGCCCCATCCACAAGAGTTTGCTCGAGAAACCATACTAGCAACAAGGTCTCACCCTTTTACAGCTAAATCTACCAAATTCAGCCGACACGTCTACTCCATCAGCTTCTTTTCTTGCACTTCCTGCCTGTGAAACTCTCTTCCGTATACTTGTTTTCCTGACGGCTACAACCTCCAAGAATGCAATGTCAATCCCATCTCTTATCCACCTGAATCCAATCCTTCACTCGTCGTTTCTACATCAACCCGTCTATCTTGTTCTTTTTTTCTCACTCTATCTCCACAACTGTCATCTCACCTGTATTCCCATCCGTCTCTTGCCCTTTCTTCGACACCCCCTGTAACTGGTTCGTCTTTCTCTTCGCTTTCCTCCTGCTTAAACTTTAACTCTTCTCTTATGTAGCCCTCTGCGCATCAGTGGCGGTACCTTCTTGCTTCGGGTGAAACGATAAAAAACAGTCTTTGATAACAGACACAGAAATGAAACTAAAAGAACTCCAACAGAAGGTAATCAAGAAAAGCAAGAAGAAATGATTAAACAACAATTGCAAGCAACTGGAACAGCGCA
>JBBBDQ010000903.1:1422500-1437500 GCA_037127315.1 Ascarosepion bandense
TATCCATTCTAATGGTTGTTATGGCGGCAGTGATTTGTTAATTTGTTTGTTATTTGCTTGGATTAAATCATTTTTACTTATTATTATTATTTATTCTTTTCAGTTTTCGAATTTTAAGTAACGCAGTAAAAATTTGCTTACATGTCTGGAGCCGAGTTCGAATTCCAGTTGAATCCATTGTATTCACTTACGCGCAAATACCCTTGGGAAAGGTATTAATCCGTCTCTTCCTTCCAGTTATGGGTTAAATAGCAGGACAGATTGGGTTCTATAGCCTTGGTCGGCAACCAGTCTACTGCAGAAAGGAATGGCAATCTACTGCGGGATAATCTTCTGCCCAGTCAGTCATATCTCTTTCGAGACATGATCGCCCAAGCGTGTATCACGTATGGCACTTAACTGACTGACTGTCTGTATTTTAAGATGAATTCAGATCGTTTATTTAGTAGTTTGTTTTGGTCTGGAAAGGTAATAATTGCTATTTTTTTTCCTTCTAACAAAGTCTCCATGCTTTTGATTGGTTGTTCCAGGCTGATGTTTTTTTCCGTATTTTCCATGATATTTTTGGTGTGATTTGGGTTTTGTCTTTAATTTCCCAGATATACTTAGAAAGCATTGTGCTTTTCGCATATTTACTATTTGTGAAAGATGTTTTGTGTGCGTAGTTTCTTTGTTTCTAGGGTCCTTCTCTTACTCCTATCTATATTTTTTCCTCATTATGAGAATAATGAAAAAATATACTGTCGCCTCTGAGTGTTGACTTCGGTTTTCACTTTTATATTTACATACGCTCTATCTCTGATATTGAGCACTTTATCCTATAATTATATCACACCTTAAAACTAAATTTATATATATATATATATATATATATATATATATATATATATATATATATAAATTTTTAAGTTTTATCGGTTATAGTGCTCAATGTCGGGGATGAAGCATATGTAAATATAGAAGTGGACATTGAAGTCAACAACCGGCGGTGACAGGCTGTTTCATGCTTAAACGTAATTTTCATGCCATCTGAAAACGCAATCCTTTCTAATTTCTTACTGATTGGATCTAACGCCGCAAAAGGTACACTATTTGTCGCTCTGAATATTGGTTTGCATTTTCTTTAACTTCAAAATTCGCCTTTGCCTTTTGCGCACGTGCCAAGACCTTTTAAAAGTACTTTTGCTGAATTTTCTTTGTAATTCAGTTTGAATTTTTCCGTTGTCGTTGTGGTGTCAATATTTACTTGGTTGCAGAACGAATTGATTGGCGGGCCCCAAAGATTAAATAAAAAACTTTTCCAACAAAAGAAATATTACTGCTAAACTCACCTAAAAAATTTAATTTCTTTCCTGTAACACCACGAGCAATTTTTCTCTAAGTCAATAAACTAGGCTTACTCAGTTCTTTTTAAGTCTTTTCATTAATTATAGTAATATCGGAATCAGTATCCAATTGTAATTTTGTTTTCATATTATTAATCATGACAAAAACAAATTTTCTCTTTGGAGACATTTCATTCGAAGTCTTGCTAATTTTTTTTTCCGCTTGTCGACTTACTTTTTTGATTCTCTTTGATTTTTTTGATTTCCAACAAGTGCTTTTTTTTATTTTAAACAAGTACTCTTAATCTTCCACATTGGTAGCATTTTTTGTTTCTAAAGAAAGAGTCATATTTAAAATGCTTACCACCACAACCGTGGCAAGTATTAGGTTTATTGTATTTCTTTACTGCTTTGCTAGGAAAAGTTGAAAATCTTTTTTTTCTTAGACGGTCGGACGCTATGTATTTGGGAAATATCTCTTTCCTTAATCCTTGCAGTCTCGAGTATTAAATTCATTGTACGCTGACACTCTTCAGCTATTTTTTGAAGAGTTAATTTTGAATCCGTTTCTAGTTTATTCAGAATCCTGGATCTTATTTCTGCATCCTTATTTGAAATTAATCCCTGAACGAATATCAGAGATTTAAATTAGTCGGAAGTTAATTCATTTAACTTAAACTTCTCGTATTATCGTCATTGTCACACTTTACTAGGTTTAGAGAGTTTTACCGTGCATTAAATAACTGTTAGGACGCCCGCGCCTATTCGTCTATAATGGACTATTCCATTACTATGTAAAGTAATGGTGGTATCTACGTAAGGGGGTGTGCCGAGCAGCCGATCGACAAGTCAGTCGTAGACTTCCGGTGACGACTCGGAAGTACCCATTGCTCATACTACTTCTTACGACGGTTGAGACAATTAACCTTTATTCTTGTATTGGATACTAATAACCTTTGTAAATACTATTTTCACGGAATACAACGATTAACCTATTCCTGTTGTTGAGTTATTTATTCTTACTCACGACACAATAGTGGCGACGAAGATTGTCGAACACAACAATAACAAGGTTCTATCTCTGAAAATTTTTGATAATATTTCTAGTTGCCTTAAAATTTACCTCGCCTGGTTATTTCGGCAAAATATATTTTTCATGTTCATCATGGAATAATTTTCTTAATAATAGTCGGATTTTTTTTCGTCATTACAATTCGAACAATCCTTTTTTAAAATTTACGAATTTGCACGAGATACTAGATTAACAACTAGATCCCACCCTTTTACAGTGAAACCGATAAAATGCAATAGTAATTTCTACTCCAACAGTTTCTTTTCTCGCGCATGCCGACTGTGGAATTCCCTTCCACATGATTGCTTCCCCGACGGCTACAATCTCCAGGAGTTTAAATGTAAGATCAATAGACACCTCCTAACATATTAACTCGCATCAATTCTTTCAGACACTCTTCCCATCTACCCAACCCCCAGCCTCCGTATCCTTACCCATCTATCACTCTCTTTTTGACATTTCCTATATCTAACCACTCCTTCTCTTTACCTTCCCCTATGTAGCCCCATGCGCAATAGTGGCAGTGGATTGCCTTGCTTGGGGTGAAATGATTAAAAAAAAGTATCTTCTGTAATAGTTTGAAAAGTTATTCCTTCGTCCGAATTGTATACAGACTTGCTAAAAGAATTCACAGTAGCGTCTGGAGTGAATGAGTCAGACGTTTCCCCTCTGCCGTTTTCTTAAAAAGCAATTCGAAAAACATTGTTTTCGTAACTGAAATTGCCATTCATGTTTGTCTTTTTGTTGTTGTAACTGTAGTTCTTGCTGTTGCTTTTGCAACACCAACATTTGAAGCATAATGGATTTCAGTTCGTTCATTGTGCTTGTATTCTGCTGAATATTTCAATTACTACGTGTAGGATAAGTATTTTTTCTGCAGTCTTCGTGAAAGTTCAGAACAAGATCTTCATCGCCAGATTTATAACATTAAATTTTCGCGACATTATTCTGAAGGAAACTCAGAATACAATCTCTGCAATGGCGCACAACAACGGAATGATGTACAACATAGAATACACTCAGACTTCTGTCTGAGTACTTTATATACTAAATATTTATAGTTACGTGATCCCGGTAGCACCATTCAACGGTTACGTTTGTTACCTGGAGATCCGTGTTCGCCCACATGTGTCCTTATTGACACTGATATCATTCTGAATATAAATATTACTTTCCTTGTTCCAATGTCAAAGTATAACCCCCTCACCACTGTTCTTGTTCTATTTCCGGTTCGCGCGCTCTGTTCACCGGATGAATTCGGATGATAAATTTCATGACATGACTCATTAGGCTGATACTGTTCACATTCATTTGCACCTGTGCCATGGAAAATAGATTTACTTAGTTCTTCCATCATATCACCACTGTTATATATTTTATTTATCATTTCTGGAATCTTGTTAAAGCCGAAATCATTCAAAGATGCCAGTAAATCTATGATACTTATTTCTGCTTCTTTGTTTTTGTTCAATTTAGCCAGTGATAGTTTCATTTCAGATTCTAATATACCTGGTTCTTCGATAGTTCTCTGTACTGGACGTTGTTCTCTTTCCTCGTGGAAATTTTCTTTGATGTTTTCGTTCCATCTCAGAAATATTTTTCCTTTCTCTAATGTCAGTGTCTTTGGGTTTTATGCACCCTATCGATGAGCATGTCTTTTGTCCTGCCAATCCTCTAGCTTTTATCGTTATCTGCTTTGTATGCAATACTTATTCTTTCTATTTCAGCACTATTTTGGTTGAGCTATGTCTCTTTAACCTGTCATTCATTTTCTCCTAAGTTCTTTTTCATCATCATCATTTATCCATCACACCCAGATGGTGCATAGGGCAGCAACTTTTTGTTGCTGTTTCTGTAACAAACTGTTTTTTTACGGGGCAGAGTTGTTAGCTCTGCATCCAACCCCCAAACCCCCAAACCTGGAGGACTGGTGGACCATTCTTGGTCCTTACGTTTACAGCACCTGTTATTCCCAAATGGTCACCCATTAAGTACTGACCAGGCTCAATGTTGCTTAACTTCGCTGATCGTACGGGAACCGGTGTATTCAACACGATATAGCCGTAGAAAAGTTCTTTTTGCAGGGTCTTATATTTTATGCCTTACTTTGGCATTGTTTTTGTTGCCTTTTCATCATGTCGTAATTTTATCAGTCATCTTTTCTTTATTTCTTTGTCTATTTTTTTTTGGGGGGGGATTTTACCAGAGCTTCTCTTACTGTTTTGCAATTCGAGATTCTATCCTCATTTTGTTCATTGTATCTGCTTTCAAAACTGTCCATATATTTCACATTTGAGTCAGTGTTGTAGAGTAGTTTTCGCACTGAAGGTTATAATCGTGCTATGTTGGTTGCTAATCGACTTAACGTACCCAAAATGTTAGGAACTTGGTAATCTTCTACTGAAAGCTGACTCCTTAGTATTCGGCTAAATGCCGACTAATATCAACTGCCTAATAGTTCTATTGAACTCTAATAGAAGTCTAAAGAACTCCCATGAACTTCCCAAGAACTTCCTGTTAACTCTTATTAATATAAGAGGGAGAGTCCATTATTTGAGGAATAGGTGTGTTTCCCCATAACAGTCAGTCAGGTGTTTTCAACTTACGTAGTTTCATTTTAAGTTTACTTATTAGTGGAAGGGATTTGTTTCCGCAATCGGTACTTGGGTATGTTTTTCAGTGTAAAACTGCATTTCTTAATCTCTTATGACCCTTTACACCTCCCTACTTCGCTCCTCTAAGAAATCCAAAGGATAAAGTCTAGTCAGAGGGTTATAAGACTTACATCCTATCTTCTAATGTTAAATCTGTCTACAAAATTCCCAGACACTCATTAATCAACTATATTCCCTAATCACACCACTTTCTTCAAAATTTCAAACGGACAATTTACAAGACTTATTCCCTTATCACTAACCCCCACCAACATCCCCCACAAAACTCACCAAATATAAGAAAAGAGGCTTTCCATTCCTGTCCACACCACCTAATGAGACATTGTAACTTCAATGTCGAAACAAAATGTACGATTTGTAGTGGATATATAAAAAATTTGTACATGTTCTAAAATATATATATATATATATATATATATATATATATGTCAAACGTTTGGGGCCACCCTCAGGGTATAACAATTAGTAAACTTCACATATATTCTTTAATTTAATTAACACTCACTGAGTTTGGATCGATCAGTTTAGTCTCATACGTGGTATATGCTTGGGTGATCATATCTCGAAAGAGACATGACTGACTGGGCAGTAGGTTGCCATTACTTTCAGCAGTAGACTGGTTGCCAACTAAGGTTATAGAACCCAGTCTTTTCTGTTATTTAAACCATAGATGGAGAGAAAAGACAGATTAATACCTTCCCCAAGGGTATTTGCGCGTAGGTGGATGCAACGAATTCAATTGGAATTTGAACTCGGCTCTCCGATTTCTCATTCCGAGCCAATATCCATTACACCACAACGCACATTATTTGACCCATTAGTGCTTAGCGTTTGACTTTTTCGAGAGAAGCTACCTAAAATTGAAATATATTTCCCAGAAATATATTTTGAACTTACGGTGTCCCTAATTTTCATCAACGTCCTTCCGGATGTCATCAGTTCTTAAGGAGGTATTTATATGGATGGCGCAATTATTCACTTCTGTCTTAATGGTAAGTTTGACTGATTTTATAAAATCAGTTTGCCAGCTGATCTAAAAAAAATGACCTTCAATCTGTTGTTAATTGGGGCAAGAAATGTTTAGTTAATTTTAAAACCACCAAAACAAATTAATTATCTGAGAGAGCCCTTCTTATCTTCCATCTGCATGAGTGACTCATCGAGGGAAGTAAGTTGTCAGATATCTTTATCCCGTTAAGTTGGCTGGGAAGTTAAGTGCTAACCTTTTTTGGAAATCTTCAGATGAGTATATAAGGATATATTTTAAGTATGGTCAATGAAATAGTCAAGAAATATGTATTTACCCATATAGTTTCATGAGGTTCTCTTTCAGTTTTTTGTTGGTCGGAAACTTCTTATTGATGCTTTCGGCTGGATATAAATTCTGAATCAAACTGGAGTTGATAACATCAGCAGACCCTGGTAATAACTGACTACTCACTACCCCAAACCTATTTTTATCGGGGCTAACACCTAATTTACATATTTCTAGAACTTTTAGAACTTTCTAGATTTTACTGGAACATTCCACAAATTTTCAAAATGTTCTATTCTTAGGACGAAATAGAATCCATTACTATAACTTTTTTTATACACTATTAACATTATTTTTATATATAAATGCATCCTCGTAACAATATATATATATATATATATATATATATATATATATATATATATATATATATATATAATTACTTAGCTTTTGCTCATAATAAAATTAGACCAGTACAAAGTTGTATTAAAAAGTGTTCAATACAATTATATTGTAGAACATTTTAATATTATTCATTTGTAAACGAGTTATTCCGCGACCTAGGTTTCTACCATGTGGTGTCATCAGGTGATTTGCAATAACTGATTTTACCGTTTTTTGAAACAACGCTCACATAACGGGGATTTTTTTGAACGCTCACGTAACGGGGATATTTTGAAAATTGCGCGTTCAAAAGATCTCCGTTTCGTGAGCGTTCTTAACCCATTTTAACCCAGTGACCTCATTTGAGGACAGCATAAATAAACTGTAAAAAATAATGGGTATAAATCATTATATAAAACCATTATTATATATAGGTAGTGAGGACATATTGATTCATCAATAAAATTACCTTCCAAATATTGCCCGGTTGGAAGAATGAATTTAATATTCTAAAACCTGAGTACACTGGGTTAAAATGGTTTAAAAAATCGGTATAATCAGTGACTGTAAATCGCCTGAAGACACCACATGGTAGAAATCTAGGTCGCGTTATAACTCATTTACAAATTATATATATATATATTTAAATTAAATTAATTAATTAAATTAAATTAAATTAATTAAATTAAATTATAAATTATAAATTACCTTCCTAATTTTCCATTTCGGATTAAAGTAATTTAATAATATATATATATATATATATATATATATATATATATATATTGACGTGTGACAGATTTTCGTCTTGTATGAGACCTGCAAAAAGAAGATCGTGGGTACACCGCAGGCGACCATCAATCAAATAAAAACCAATAAATCCTTCTTCACCGCTACTACGGACGGCTCTTTTATGTATTCGTTATATTCCGTGTGGGTGTTTCACTAAGGTCAAGCCTGTCATTGTCAATTTAACCGACGATCATTCTAGTGCCTGACACGTGGCACACTGTGCAGACGATGTTACCTTGAGAGAAAAGGTGTTGCTTTGTGCAGCACAAACAATTGACCAGTACCGGTTATTCAATTAACCAGTTATCTCCGAAAAAACTTGGGCACTTTTTTAAATGCAAAATATTTTCATAAATTTCTCATTCGTTATCGCAAAGAGTAGCCGCTCTAGATTGGGTTCCATTGCCTTTGGTTGGCAACCAGTTTAACGCAGAAAGTATTAGTAACCTACTGCAGGAAAACATTCTGTCCAGTCAGTCATGTCTCTTTCGAGACATGATCGCCTAAGTTTGTATCACTTATGGCATTTAACTGACTGACTGAATCATTCTATGACATTTGCCCCCTGTGCTTGAATGGAAAACTGAAAATTTTAAAGTTTCCTAAAAATAAAGTACTAAATATTATGTAAACACCGTAAATATTTCATCCGAAAATTAAATTAATTATAATTTTCATACATAACTTATGCACTCAACTTATTTATAAATGGAACTTTGTGTGTGTGTGTGTGTGTGTGTGTGTGTGTGTGTGTGTATGTGTGTGTGTGTGTGTGTGTGTGTGTGTGTCCGTTACCTATAGACTCCGAAACGGCTGAACCGATTTTCTTGAAAATTTACACGGTTATACTATAAGCGTCTGCGAGTGTTCTTAGCTAGGTTTTGTGTCGAGGTACCCCCAATAAATATCGAAAATCGATAATCGAAAAAATCGGGTTATAGAAGGAGTGGTCAGATTTTAATCAAATTTGATACACTGATAGACAAAGACATAAGAAACGATATTCAGAAGTTTCAAGGTTGCAGTTCTTACAATAGTGCAGAAAATCGATAATATATATATATATATATATATATATATATATATATATATATATATATATAAAAGGCAAGGTGTTTATGTGTGTCTGTTTATCTGCCTGTATGTCTGTATTTTTTTCAGCCCTTTTATTTTAGTTTTTGCGGCGAAACGAAAATTTTATTTACTCCTATTCAAATGTTTTATAAGATTTTATACCGGCAGAAGTCCAAAACAAATCTTCCATCCACAGAAAAATAGAATGGGGTGAGATTAAGGATTTTGGAATTTAGGGAAGTAAAAAAGGGGAAAGCAGACAGATACCTATGTCTCTTCCTAGAAGACATACCCCTCCCCCAAACCCGAGGTAAGAGTTCAAGAGCCAAAATTCAGCCATGTTATAGTGACAGAATGGCAGGGGGAACGAAAGAAAAAAGAAAAAAAGGAAAAAGAGAGAATGGGTGGTTGACTGGGAAGTTTTGGAACGATGGATCCAGTTTGTTTCTTCGCCTTGATGACACGACTGACAGCTGAAAGGCTGACACCAACAACATCCGCGATATCCCTGTAAGGCTTGCCAATGTGTTCGTGTAGTATTACACTTATATATATATATATATATATATATATATATATATATATATATATAATATTTTTAAAGTACGTTTCATTTATGGTTTAAAGTGCTCAATATCTGGGGTAGAGAGTATGTAAAGATAAAAATTGAACACTGACGTCAACACTCAGCAGTGACAGTCTGTTTCATGCTTAAATGCAAAATATTTGTAGAATGCATTTAAATATGAAACAGACAATCGCCGCTTTCAGGAACTTTCAGACAAATATACATAATAACGTGGATCTAAAATGCAGGTTCTGTGATAAATACCAAGAAACAATAGACCATCTAATCTCAGGATGTTCACTACTTGCCCCAAATGAATATAAAAATCGTCACGATAGAGTGGGGCAATATTTGCATTGGACAAACACTATGGAAAATATGTAAACAAACACTGGTATGAACATCACCCAGCACCGGTTACAGAAATAGAAGATGTCACCATTCTATGCGATTACACCATCTACACAGACAGAAAAATTGAAGCAAATAGGCCGGACATTATTGTTAAAAACCAGAAAAAAAACAAAAACAAAACAAACTTGTCTATTAATTGATATGGCTTGTCCAGAGTATTGTAACATAGCAACCAAGGAATTTGAAAAACTGTCAAAATACAAAGATCTGGAAATTGAAATAGAAAAAATGTGGAAATTTAAAACAAGAATCGTGCCAGTGATAGTAGGTGCACTTGGAATGATAAAAAAATAGAACGAAACAACACTTTGAAAGAATCCCTGGAAACCCCAGCTTAAGAGATATACAAAAATTGTTTTGTTAAGTACAGCCCACACACTAAGGAGAACTTTGTCTATGTAATGCTAGGGATGATAGGGGAGATAGAAAAAAACATGAAATGGAGCCATGATAACACATCACGACCTGCCTTAGGTCTTCCCGCAAACTTGTTAGGTAGTGTGACCATAGCAGACATCGAAATATGATGAAAAATGAAATAATAATAATAATAATAATAATAATAATAATAATAATAATAAAATTGAAGCAAACAGGCCAGACATTATTGTTAAAAACCAGAAGGAGAAAACTTGTCTATTAGTTGATATGGCTTGTCCAGCGGATTGTAACATAGCAATCAAGGAATTTGAAAAACTGTCAAAATATAAAGACCTGGAAATTGAAATAGCAAAAAATGTGAAAATTGAAAACAAGAGTTGTGCCAGTGATAGTAGGTGCACTTGGAATGATAAAAAATGGAACAAAACAACACATTGAAAGAATCCCTGGAAATCCCAGCTTAAGAGATATACAAAAAATTGTCTTATTAAGTACAGCCCACACACTAAGGAAAACTTTATCTATGTAATGCTAAGGATGATAGGGAAGATAGAAAAACATGAAATGGAGCCATAACAACACGCCACGACCTGCCTTAGGTCTTCCCGCAGACTTGGTTGGTAGTGAGACCAAAGCAGAAATCGAAATATGATGAAAAATGACATAATAATAATAAAGAATGACGAGGAAAATATTAGTCCGGGTGTAAATAATGATAACTCGTAGGAATTTTTGTCGTTCAGTTATTTTCATAAAAAAGAACGTTCGAATTCCAAAAAATAATAAAAGAAAAATAAAGAAAATATCGGTATGCCTTTTAAATAAATCATTTAGATTTACGAATATATGTGCATGAATTCAAAAGAGCCAAAAAGGAGTAACAAAAAAGTTCTAGTTGTGTGAAAGTCTTTGGGTAGTTGGTAAACGGCCAAAAGCTGCGGTTTAGAATGAACTGTGATCGTCAGCGAGGATTCACTGACTGCTCTTGTTGTTGTTGTTGAAAATGATTTGTTTGAGGTCGCTGACACATGTTTCTTTCAACCGCGTGTTGAAAGAAACATGTATTGGAACTGTGGAGGAAGGAATTGGAAACAAGTGGCTTTAAACAAAATACTTTATTCCATAAAAATAATCCCATGAAAAGAAGTTCATACAAAAATGATATTCCTAACACTGTGTGTGCTTATAGCATATTTTATTTTTATATTTTTCGTGTTGAATCACATCATTCCTTGCAGCACTGCTGTGTTTTTTCTCTGATGGCCATGTTTACATGTCTTCTACGTTTAACTTGCCTTTGCATTTCTTTTTGCATTCATTCGATAATTCTCATGACTTCATCAAAAATTGTTTTTTTGATAAACGTATGTAACGATTATTACTAACACTATTATTGCCTCGTTGCGTGACTTTTTTTTTCTGGACGTTGTTCTTACAGATATTTACTTTAATTTCGCCAGTAGGTTACGAGCCACCAGGTCTTTTCTTTGCCGACACATTTTCTCGCCTGAAGACTATTGGTTACTTCTTAGAAAAATATTTTTAGTAAATATGCAAAGAGCTGAGGACGATTAAAAAAAGTTTTTTTTAAAAAATAGTTGTTTCATATTCCCTCGTTTATGGCAAATCCCACTGATCCGTTTCAACAGGAAAAGTTTTGGTGGACCCGAAAGAGACTACCCCCCCCCCCAAATTTGTTGTTTTTCATTTTTTTTTTTTGCTTTTTTCAGCGCAGTCTTAACGATTATTACATAAAGTTTCCGATTATCAAAAAAAATTTGAAAAAAATGTTAATATTTAAACAATTGGATGGTGGGGCTCAGTTTCTCATACAACGTTTTAGTAAATAGATCCTCCATTTTGGAATCACTCGCGTTGAGATCGCTTTGTTTTTTTGGGGGGGGGATGAGTTGTTGCTCTTGTTTCTGTCTTTTTCAAGTTTTCTTCAGTTCTTACGATGGCATCTTCCTCAGTAACTCCAAGAAGTCTTCCCATCGAAGAATGTGCATCCGAGGTCTCCTCCTGGGTTAAGGCTGGCATCGATGCCTTCATCCCTGCTAGGAAATTCCAGCTTAAATCTCATTCGTCTCCATGGTTCTCACCCGCTTGCTCGGCTGCCATTGCCCACCGGAATCATTTCTTCCGACTCTATCGTAACTACTCGTCGGACCAAAACAGGCGCCTTTTCACTTCAGCTCGTAATAAGTGTAAAAGGATACTTAACGAAGCTAAGATGTTGTTTGCTGCCAGAATGAAGCAACGCATAGCATGCTCTAAATTCGGCTCTAAAGACTACTGGCGACTCTGTAAAAGAGTACTTAACAAGAGCAAGTCCACAATACACCCGCTAATCAACAAATTTGAGATCCTCACCTCCCCAGCAGATAAGGCTGAATGTTTTGCCCGCAGATTCTCGAACAATTCGAGTCTGGACTCATCTGGAGTTTTTACACCCGACTTCTCACCTAGAACCGAGGCACAACTGAATGATGTCCACATTACACCTTCGCTTGTCTCTAAGATAACCTTAAAACTTGACCCTCACATAGTCTTAAAGAAATGTGCCCCTGAACTTTCCTCTATCCTTTCTAAGCTCTACAACCTCTGCCTATCTGCTTCCTGCTTTCCTGCCTGTTGGAAATCTTCCTCTGTAATTCCTATATTTAAAAACACTGGACAACCCTCTGACCCTGCAAATTACCAACCTATCAGCCTTCTTCCGATCTTTGGCAAAGTGTTCGAAGCCATTATCAACGCCGAGGTGGTTCAGCATCTCTCAGCACACAGGCTCCTCTCGGACAAGCAATATGGTTTCCGCTTCACCAGGTCTACTGCTGATATGCTAACGACCATCACCGAGTACATATACCAGGCACTCGACAGGAATGGCGAAGCCCGAACCGTTGCATTGGATATATCTAAGGCGTTCGACAGAGTTTGGCATGCTGGCCTTCTATGTAAACTGCGGAGCTATGGTATAACTGGACATTTGTTTGAACTAATCCAGTCATTCCTCTCTAACCGCACAATGAAGGTGGTATTAAACGGACATGCCTCTCAGAACTACCATACAAACGCAGGTGTCCCCCAAGGCTCCATCTTAGGTCCTACACTCTTCCTGATATATATTAATGATCTCCCGGATTCCATAAGAGCCCAAATAGGTTTGTACGCCGATGACACCACAGTATACTCTCGCCTCCAACAAAAATCTGGTGTAGGCGTCAAAGCTAACCTCGCAGCCGAGATTGAAAAAGACCTCCAATCCATATTGGACTGGGGTAAGAAATGGCTAGTAAATTTTAATGCTTCTAAAACGAAGCTACTCTCAATTAGCCATCATCGACAATCTCACCTACCTCCCATTAGCATGGACCAGGCTTGCCTCCCAGAAAGTAAAACACTACGCCTCCTTGGTCTCACACTTTCAGCGGACCTCAAATGGAATGACTATATCGAATCCATTGCTAAATCCGCTGCTATGAAAGTCGGTTCTCTGTGTAGGGCCCGGTAATTTTTTCCGTCTAAATCTATCCTGCACATTTACAAATCTACCATCCGCCCGTGCATTGAATACTGCTGCCATATCTGGTCGGGTGCCCCTGCTGTTCTCCTCGGGCTTCTCGATAAGGTTCAGAGGAGGGTCTGTAATGTGATAGATACCGACTTGGCTGACCGCCTGCAGTCTCTCTCCCACCGGCGCGACGTGGCTTTCACGGCTTCTGCTCCGATGAACTTAGATCACTGGTGCCCCCTAAATACGAATTTGCACGAGATACTAGATTAGCAACTAGATCCCACCCTTTTACAGTGAAACCGATAAAATGCAGCCGTAACTTCTACTCCAACAGTTTCTTTCCTCGCACTTCCCGACTGTGGAATTCTCTTCCAAACGATTGCTTCCCCGACGGCTACAATCTCCAGGAGTTTAAATGTAAGGTCAATAGACACCTCCTAACACACTAACCTGCTCCCATTCTATCAAACACTCTTCCCATCTGCCCAACCCTCATCCTCACTATCCTTACTCATCTGTCACCTTCCTCCTGACATTCCCTATGTCTAACCACTCCTTCTCTTTACCTTCCCCTATGTAGCCCCATACGCAATAGTGGCAGTGGAATGCCTTGCTTGGGGTGAGATGATTAAAAAAAATGGCTTTATTCAAATATTTCGCAAAGGATTCAGTTGTTGAATATGCGCAAGCAAAAAAGTTAATTGCACAGGATCGATTTACTATAAGGTTGCATGAAAAACTGACCCTTTCCCGAAAATTGTTCAAATGTTGAAATTTTTACAAATTCTTTTTGTCAATCGGAAAGTTTAGGTTTTAATCCATAAGATTACATTAAAAAAAAATCCAAAAAATTGATGATCAACAAATATACATGTGTTAGTAATGTCGTACCGGCAAGTGATTAAAAAAATGAAGGATCGATTTACTACAGCGTTGTATGAAAAACTGAACCCCTCACTAAAATTGTTTAAATATTGAAATTTTTTCAAAATTTTTTGTCAATCGGAAAGGTTAGGGTGTAATCGATAAGACTACACTGAAAAAAGTAAAAAAAAAAAAAAAAAAAGAATGAAAGCAGCACATTTAAAGGTGGTGTTAGTCTCCTTCAGGTCCGCCATTTAGGCCAAATCCCACTCATCCATTCTAACTGAGACTGTTTGATATTGTCCCGTTTATGCAAGATCCCCCTTATTCGTTTTAACAGAAATTGTTTGATATTGTTCCATTTATGTCAAACTCCACTTATCCGTTTCAACAGGAACTGTTTTATGAAAACGGCACGTAAATATATTTTTTAATTTTATAATCTGCTGCCGTTTATAAATTGTCATAAATGGAAGTAAAATATAATCTTCAGGAAATTTTTATTTAAAATTTTTTTTAAAACTATTTTTATAGTACATTTTCTACAATGGCAGAAATAAAAACAAATGATAAATTTATTAAATATTATAAAATAAAGACACAAACAAAAGTCTAAGCTTAAAAAAAACGTTCTGCAAATCGTCGTGCATTTCGTAGGCCGTATGTTGTGATTACGTCT
>JBBBDQ010000903.1:1442500-1574482 GCA_037127315.1 Ascarosepion bandense
GGTTGGTGGCACCCACTCCTTTCTACAATTGACACCTTTCACCATTTCTCTTCGGGGGTGTGGAAGGCTCGCTCTCTCTGTCTGTCTGTCTGTCTGTCTCTTCATCATTTCACGAAGTTGGTTTTTTTTTCCAAATTAATAGAAAAAGCTTTATCTGCTTTGGCTGACAAAAATCAACATATGATTTTATTTTTAATTATCAGAGTCGCAAAATGCCCCAAGAACAAAGAATCTTTATTTCTGAAAATCTTTCTGACCACAGTTGGCTTGTCTTTAAGGGTCACAAAATTCTTTGGAACATTTCCTATGCAAAGGAAAAGATTCTGTTTCAAATCAAACCAATGTCAGATGTCAGTTTATCGGGGTCATTAAATTTGCACAATAACCTTGACAAAATACAGCGAAGAATCTGTAATGTGATTGATACCGACTTGGCTGACCGCCTGCAGTCTCTCTCTCACCGGCGTGATGTGGCATCCCTGTGCCTCTTCTATAAATACTTTCATGGCTTCTGCTCCGACGAACTTAAATCACTGGTGTCCCCTAGATGTGAATTTGCACGAGATACTAGATTGGCAACTAGGTCCCACCCTTTTATAGTGAAACCGATGAAATGTAACCGCAATTTCTACTCCAGCACTTCCCGCCTGTGGAATTCCCTACTGCATGCTTGCTTCCCCGACGGCTACAACCTCCAGGAGTTTAAATGTAAGGTCAATAGACACCTTCTAACACACTAACTCACACCCACTCTCTCCAACTCTCTCCCTATGTACATCCTAAGTCGTCTATCACCCTCCTTCTGTCATTTCCTATACCCAATCCCTATATGTAACCCCCTGCGCTATAGTGGCAGTGGAATGCTTTACTTGGGGTGACACGATTGAAAAAAAAAATAACAAAAAACATATAAATTGCACATATATAAATCTACCATCCGCCCGTGCATTGAATACTGCTGCCGCATCTAGTCTGGTGCTTCTACTATCCACCTAGGGGTTCTTGACAGAATCCAACGTAGAGTCTGTAATGTGATCGATCGCGACTTAGCAGCTCAGATACAGTCACTTTCTCACCGAAGCAATGTGTCTTCCCTGTGTCTCTTCCCCAAACACTTTCACGGCTTCTGCTCCGATGAACTTAGCTCACTGTTGTCTCCTATATATGAATTTACTCGAGCCACAAGATTAGCAACTAGGTCCCACCCTTTTACTGTAAAATGTAAACGCAAATTCTACTCCAGCAGCTTCTTTTTTCGCACTTCCCCACTGTGGAATTCCCTTCCGTTTACTTGCTTCCTCGACAGCTACAATCTTGAACAATTTAAATGTAAAATCAATAGTTATTTCCTATCTCACTAAACCGCATCCTCTCTCTCATGCTCCTTTCTTCCTCCACTCTACTCTCATCAGTATTCTTATCCTTCTCTTACCCTCCTCCTGACACCCCCAGAACCTGCCACTCTTTCTCATAACTTTCCTTCTATATAACCCCCTGCAAAACAGTGGCAATAAAATGCCTTGCTTAGAGCGATATGAATATAAAAAACCCTCACTTTTTTCGCTGATAATTGCCATCCTTATTTCAGTGAATTTGGTCGAATTTTGTGGCCAGTATCCAAGAATCATAATTTTTTTTTTTTTTTTTTTTATCTCAGGTGGTTGTTCGTGTTTGATAATGTTTATTTTATCTATCTATTTTTCTTGTGTGGTCTTTTAAAAATATTTCTTCACCTAACCTCGTTCCCTCTCTGTCCTCACCTCTCTAGTGAACGAAGAAGAAAAAATATTCAGTTATATTTTTTCGTTATATCGATCGGTCTATCCAAATAACTTCGTTTCTTTCTTTCGGTACCAGAAAATAATGTTAGATTGGGTAAACTTGCAGAAAATGGAAGAAAAACGTATATATGAACACAAAAAAGATTTTATGCGCAATAGTTTTCCAAATTTATTTGCTATACATAAAAATAAATTCAACAACTTTGATTTAAAGAATGCCACACTTATCAAAAATTACTTTCTTAAACGGAAAATTCTTGAGGGTGATGCTGTCGAATATTGCCAAAATATAAATCTGTGCCCAGGATTGTTTCAAATATCTTCTTTCTTAAAAGCCTATATATATATATATATATATATATATATATTATACGGAAATTAACGAATTTTGGTTATAAACAACCGACAATTTGAAATGAATTGTTTGAACATTATTTTTTATCGATACTCGTATTTAAGTAGATATTCTGTTTTTTTTAATTAAACAGTATTATATAATTATATCTTCCGGCCTGATTATTTACGATAAATTGTTATTACGAAAATGTGTGCTATTCGGCAGGATTCGAACCTGCGACCCCTATTTACATAGAGGAAGCTACCATTTGATCTGGCAACGTCTTAGACCTCTCGACCATGAATAGTCTCCAGTCTAAATGTAAATAACTGGAGGCTATTCGTATAATACTGTTTAATTTACTATTTCCACTAAGCAAAATACTCTGGTGTATTTCAAATAGAAATTATATTCAATGGAATCTAAAATTTTGAGATTTTAAAAAATGTTCAATTTTTTGGCCATTTTTTTAAGCAATTCACACATTTGTAAACAAAAGTTAATTCCCGATTTTAAAATCTTGCAGAAATAAAATATACATCTCTTAATCGTTATTTTTGAAAAATTATCAAATTTAAAGTTAAATTAATCTGATTTGAAACACATATTACTTGTTTATGGCATGGAATTTAGAATAAAAGTATTTCTTAAGAAAAAGTTTTTACTCGTTGACCTTTCAAGTAGGCGATGACAGCAACTGTTATCAATCGATTTGGAAGACCAAAAGTTGACATAACCCAGTTTAACATATCGTAACGGAAAAACACTTGAAACATATGGTCTTTTAATGATAAGTCTCTTATAAGGTTCCATATTAAAAGAAAATGTGCAGTTTAACATAAATGTTTTTAGAAATTATTTTCAAAATCTAAATTCTAAATGATTTGTGTTAAGCTTTTTAATTTTCGATTTGTAAATCAAGTTTATTTTTAATGAATTAATAACCGAACACATTGAGTAATTGGAAGAAATTGAAAAGTTGTTTAAAAATTTAATTCTTCTTCTTCTATGTGCCCTGTCCCTTCATGACGTAGGCGATCATGGATCTCCACGTCTCCCTATCCCCTGTGGCTCTTAGTATGTTTGCTCCTGTTGCTCCTGGCAACCCCCGTTCCGTCATCCACCTGATCAGACCCTGCAAATATGTTATCCGCTGCCTTCCTCTGTCTCTCCTTCCTTCTATCTGTCCAGTCAGTATCAGGTTCTCCAGGCTCTCCTTCCTCATTGCATGTCCCAGGAACTTCAGTTGTCTCTTCCTGATGCTCAGCATCAATTTCCTTTTTGTTGCCATTCTTTCCAACACTTCGTCGTTGCTTGTATGCTCAGTCCACGATATCCGTAGCATCCTTCTGTAGAACCACATTTCGGCCGCTTCTAGTTTTGTCCTCATTTTCGATGATAATGTCCAGCCGTATTGAAGAACTGACATCACGTAGCAGTCTAGCACTCTTTTCTTCGTTTCTATTGAGATCTTCCTGTGTGTTAGTATTTTGCTCATCTTCTGGAACGCGTCCTTTGCCATGCCAATTCGCCTTCGGATCTCCGTGTCGCACTTTCCATCTGTTAGAACACTTCCTAGGTACTTAAATTATTGGACTTGTTTGATTCTGTTATCCCCCACCTGTATTTGGCATTTTGGGTTGTATCTTTTGCTGATGACCATGCACTCAGTTTTCTTAAAGTTTATTTGTAGTCCCTTCTTGTCACTCTCCACTGCTACTTTCTGTATGAGATCTTGCAGTTTCCTTTCCGTGTCCGCAATCAGTACTGTATCGTCCGCGTATCTTATGTTGTTCAGGTTGTGGCCTCCAATAATTAGCAAAGAAAAAAAACGAAAACAATTCTTATTAAAATTTGTTATTCATCGAATTGTTTTCTTCTTCAGAATATGATGAATTAAATTAAATTTATATTATTTATAAAATCAGTTAAAAGTTCATCTACATTAAAAATAGAGCAGTTTTAATGCATTGTTTTTATTTTTCGGAGCAGGTTTTTGGAAAAATGGTCTCGTAATTAAAAAAAAAACTACATGATTTACATTTCCCAATGAGCTCTGCACTTAACTAATAGATAAAAAAAATTTTACCAAGATTTTCTAAAACTAATAATTGCATAAATAATTTCATTCATTTGTGAATAAATTCTGTATGCTTCATTAAAATCAGATAATTAGTTTATTTTTGGAAGAATTTTCAACACACACATGTACAGTACTGTGCAAAAGTATTAGGACAAGAAATATTTTATCTTTTATCAGGTATATCGACAGAAAATAATTTAATTAAAGTAATTTTATTTGATTTACTCAACAAATACTTTAACAAGAAAAATATTTGTTACAAAAAAAAAATTTAATAATTAGTACAATAACCTTCTGCTTTGATCATAGCCTTCATTCTGTCAAGCATTGACATCAAAAGCTTCTTCCATGTATCTAATGTTATCTCCTGCCAAGCAGCTTATATTTGTTCCCAAAATGTGTCTTGCAAAGTAACATTAGATTTATCAATTTTTCATTCAAAATATCCCATAGTTGTTCAATAGGATTGAGAGCAAGGCTTTGTGGGGGCCAATTCAAATTCCGAAGACTTCCTTTCTCTTCCTTTTTAGTTAAATAATTCTTACAAAAGTTTGGTTTTTCACCCTGTATCTGAATTTCAGTGAGGTGTTTAGGAAAATCACCCCTGTCCTAATACTTTTGCACACTACCGGTAGTGTGCAAAAGTGTTAGGACAGGGGTGATTTTAAACTTTATTTTGATACCTCATAAAAGATAAACTAGTTCTTGTCCTAATACTTTTGCACAGTAGTGTATATATACTAGGTGCGATTGGTAAATTGTCGCAATCATTTTGATACCTCATAAAAGATAAACTAGTTCTTGTCCTAATGCTTTTGCACAGTACTGTATAAATACTAGGTGCGATTGGTAAATTGTCGCAATTATTTTGATGCCTCATGAAAGATAAACTAGTTATTGTCCTAATACTTTTGCACAGTACTGTATAAATACTAGGTGCGATTGGTAAATTGTCGCAATTATTTTGATGCCTCATGAAAGATAAACTAGTTCTTGTCCTAATACTTTTGCACAGTACTGTATATATACTAGGTGCGATTGGTAAATTGTTGCAATTATTTTGATACCTCATAAAAGATAAACTAGTTCTTGTCCTAATACGTTTTGCACAGTAATGTATATATAAAAGTTGTCTTTTGCATTTTCCTATATTTCGATCAATGTGTAGATGTTTTTACTACAAAGTTTAGTTCTGTAAAGCAAGCTTTTTAAAATATATAAAAATAATTTTTTTTGTCAATTTTACTTCGTTGTGGCATTTTTTCTTTTGCGTTGTTTTTCATCTCATTATTTTGTTCATAACATTTCCGTTTTCACTGTAATACTTTTGACACAAATTAAGTTTTGCAGAAGATATAATCAAAGAATGGAGTCAAGGCTATTAAAAACATGCATTTTATTAATAGTAAAGTGTGTGAGTTTTTGTGAAACGTATATTGACTAAAAGAGGCCAAGAGATTTGCCCAAATTCTTACATCCTGTAGGTTGTTCTTGACCTTTTAACATTATTACTTGAAATTACTAGAAAATAAGTAGTTACATTTAAAAAAAAATATATAACGTTGCAATTAGTTGCGAGTTGCGAGTTGTTTATTAAGGTTCTGAGTTAAAACATTTATAGTTTTATGTTTTGTTCTCAATACTAGGAATAGAGCCTATGCAAATATAAACGTGGAAAATGAGGTCAACACCCAGGGCTAGCTGTCTGTTTCAAATTTAAACACAATCTTTACAATCTTTACACACACACACACACACACACACACACACACACACACACACACACACACACACACACACACATATATATATATATATATATATATATATATATTATTATTATTATTATTATTATTAAGTAAATCATCGAGCTTTATATTCGACCTCAACAGAATGTAGCCAGCTTAACAACCACAACTGTCTGGGTTCGATTCCTGGTAGTGGATGCGCACTGCTGATGCGTCCCAAACATAGGACGAAACGGCCGTCCAGTGCTTTCTGCATTCTGTTAAGGTCGAATATAAAGCTCGAATATAAAGCTCGATGATTTACTTAATAATTGTTCAAATCCTCCTCTTACCTCTTGAATATATATATATATATATATATATATATCGAATAGACACAAAAATCCTTGTTTACCGTGCTGTTGTATTTCCATTCTTCTTTACGGCTCTGAATAGTGGACTCCGTACAGACATCACATTCATCAGTTGGACGTATTCCACAAAAGCTGTCTACGCTCCATTTGTGGTCTTGGCCTCCGTGACAAGGTTTCAAATGCTGAATTGTTCACAAAATGCAAAATATCTGGAATCGAACTATTCCTTATCCAATCGCAATTGCAGTGGGCTGGTCACATCTTGAGGATGTCTGATGACAGAATTCCGAAGATTGGGATGTACAGTCAGCTGGCAGATGGGAGAAGGAATGTGGCACGGCCTTGGCTTAGGTACAAAGACAAGTTGAAGAGTAACCTGTCTGCAGTGAACATACCATATGGAGGTCTTGAAAATGTAGTGAGTGACCGCAGAGAATGGAGATCACGGTGTTTTGAAGGTCTCCAGAAGTTTCAATCTGAAAGCATAAACAAACTCAAAGAAAACCGAGAAAGAGCAAAACGATTAGCAGCGGCACCACTATCTGCAGCGGTACCACTATCTGCAGCGGCCAGTCTACATTCATGTTCTATTTGCGACCTTGTTTGCAAATCTCTTGCTGGACTAAAAAGTCATCAGATGCAAAAACATAAATGAATTTTATAAATATAAGCTGTCTGAACCTCATACGTCGAAATCGACGGGAGAGTCCATCATATATATATATATATATATATATATATATATATATATATATATATATATACACACACTACCGGCCATAAACATGTTTTAACACGAGCATGACCATGACATTACAACATGAAAAAAATGTTCTTTTTACAAACACTTTAGAACATTACTACAGTATTCATAACTGTTTTTTATTAATTGACGGCGTAAGTGTTTCAATTAATATTGACTCGAGTATCTGTAGTTTGCTTTTATTTTCTTGGTGTAGGATAGTTGTATTATCGATCAATATTTTTTATATTGTGAATGTAGACAGGAATGTTGTTGTAGATGTCTACAAATAGATGAATGGTTGGACAAATGTAACGTAAGACGTCTAGTTAATGTGGTTGTTGTAAATTCAACATATATATTTGTTTTTTTGTCGGATATACATTCTCCCAAGGGACATTTGAATTTTATATATAATGTTGGTTTTACGTAACACATCAGTTGGTTGGGAGGAGTTATTACGGACAATCAAATAAGTTGTATTGTACCTTTTATAATATATTATTAATTTTAATTTTTTTATTAGGATCAACGGAAGATATATTAGTACGAATGGGATTTTTTATTATTTTCTCATTCTATTTGTAGTTATCGTGCATCTGGTTGCAAGAGAAGAGTTTGATACGTTTAGGGTTTTTGTAGAATTACCATATTTTGTCTGATGTGTATTGTGGTTTTGCAAATACCGTCTTATTTCTTAATCTACAATGTGGTTTGGGGAGTCATTGTTAATGTGAGTCTGCTTAATATTTTTTAGTTCAAATATCTTTCTTTGTGGAAGAGTTGATTCGTGCACGGTTAATTAAGTTGTGTATGAGTGTTATTTTTCAGTAGTTAGGGCATTTACTCTTATAGTTGAGAGTCCAAGACGTTTTGCTGGTTGTTTTTTTATTTGGGGAGGTAGTAAATGTGTTATAGTTTGTCTCTATTAAAATATCAAGGAAAGGAATTTTGTTATCTTGGTTAATTTCGTATGTAAACTTGAGGACAGAGTTCTTTTGAAAGTTTTTTTGGAGATTTATTATTTCTTCTATATTTTTAACAAATATAAGAAAATCATCAACATATCGTAGGTAGATAAAGGGTTTTATAGTGCTACTAAATATATTATTTTCTAGGTTGGCCATGTAGAAGTTGTTGAAGGTTGGACCCAGAACTGAGCCCATTGAAACACCGTCCCGTTGAACGCATGTATTATTTCTGTGATCATAGAATGGGACTTCGACGGTACATGTTAAAAATAGTTTATTTTTTAGTATTTTAGGTTTAATTTTCAGTGGGGAGCAAAGAATTATTATTATATATGTATATTTTTATAATAATATCAATTGTTTCTCTAACAGGAACGTTAGTGAATAGATTTTCAACATCAAGTGATGCTATTGTTTTCATTATTAAGTTTTTCCGTTTTTAATATTTATATACGTTCAAGAGATGATTTAATGCTATATTTATTAAGTATGTATGGTGTAATTAATTGGTTAAGCGTTTTAGTTGGTATATAGGAGTGGGTATTTATGATATAATAGGGCAAAGTGGAGAGTTAGGCTTGTGTGTTTTGATAGAACCATAAATGTATCCTGGTTTATAGTCCCTGATTATTTTGGTAAATTTTAGATTGTCTTGTTCCGCATTTTAATATTAAAAATGATACAGGAGAAGAGCTCAGTGTAATTAAAATTACAGAGCCAATATAAATTAAAATAAATTTTCAAAATTCAAAAATGTTGAATGAACATTTCAATATGAAATCCCTAAGAGAGATTTCACGTCTCCTCAGCAACAGTCTAAATCAAAATGATCAAAATAAATCTCTCTTAGGGATTTCATGTTGAAATGTTCATTCAACATTTTTGAATTTTGAAAATTTATTTTAATTTATATATATATATATATATATATATATATATATATATATATATATATATATATATTACAAATATGAATGTAGTTGTGGACACAACTACATAGGGAGGACGTCTCAGCGTTTGGATTTTAGAATAAAACATTTACCTCCTAGAATTTTGAATTCGGCTGCTAGCAGTGACCAAATAGTTAATAGATCCTGGTCGTCCATTGTACAACATGTTATAAATAGCAGAAATTGTGTTTTTGGCTTGAGTGTGGACCGTTTCTCTATTTTATCAAGGTCCCACTCATTATATCATTGAAAGGTTTTAGAGTTTTTATACAACAAATTCCGCAAGCTTTCCCTTTGTAAACAGAGGGATTGCTTGGTTGGTTTGAATGTTATTGGACTCTAGTTTTCTTTGCATTTTTATCACCCACATTAATCATCTTCTATTTTATGTCTCCTATTCCCAGAAATAAACTTGATTAGGAAGAAACGGGTTGTTTTTTAGTTTTTAGTAAAAAATGCCATTTGAACTATGTTTATTCCTGGCTATTATAATATAATTTTGAAGACAAAAAATTGTTCAAATATATATATATATATATATATATATATATATATATATATATTATATATATATAACTCTTTATTATAATAGAAAGGATATATATATATAATATAAAATATATATATATATATATATATATATATATAGAAAGGATATATATATATATATATATATATAACTCTCTTTATTATAATAGAAAGGATATATATATATATATATATATATATTCTTTCTTACCACAAGACATAATTATTGCAAAAAAATAAAACAAATAAAATAAGGCACCATTATAGGGCAAACACGCGGCAAAAGCTTTCATAACTGGTAGTAAAGTTTAATAACTGGTAGTAAAGAGGATGAACTGAGCCGACACTGCCTTGCAATTGTCTCTCTAATGAAAAGAAGCGATGCTGTCTCGCTATTGTCTTTCTAATGAAATGAACCGACACTACTTAGCTATTGTCTCTCTAACGAAATGAACCAACACTGCCTCGCTATTGTCTCTCTGATGAAATGAACCGACTCTACTTCGGTATTGTCTCTCTAATGAATTGAAGCAACACTGTCATGCTATTGTCTCTCTATCCATGAGCGTAACAGGACGAAAAAATACATATGTATATGTGAATATTGGTCTTCATTATAATGGAGAGGATTATCTTTCTTATTTGTTTTTTTAAAATATTTTTATTGCTTAATTTTAATTCTTATTTTATTATTATTTTGCTTCCGGACGACTACATAGACAAGTAAATAAGGTTTGGGGGTTATTTAGTAACTTATTCGTTCCTACTGTTAGACATGCATTCACACACTCTTCTAACCCCCCACCTCCGACCCATACTCACCTTGTACGGCCACATATAAATGCGCGCACAAACACGATGCACTATTTACACTCAGACTATTGCTCTTATCTTATGACTAAAACACTAATGCAGACAGACATTTGTACTCAAATTCACGTGCACCACACACACACACACACACACACACACACACACACACTCACGCATACACAAACAAATAATTTTTTTAAAAATCATTTCTCCCCAAGCAAGGCAGAAAAGGTACAGGAGATGTTGAAGAAAGGATAAAAGATGGATGGGAATCAAGGAGATAGAAGATGGCAATTGATGTTGCATTTAAACTTTTTGAGATTGTAGCTATCAAGGGAGCATGCAGGTGGAAGTGAGTTTAACAAACGCAAAGTGAGAGAAAAGAAACTGTTAGAGTAGAAGAGTAGGTTACATTTAACTATTTCTATGGTAAAATTGTGTGACCTAGATACAAATCTAGTAACATTGGTAAATACATGTAGTTGGGGTACCAGGGAAAAAAAATCTCGCCAGAGATGTTTCCATGACGATATTTGTACGAGTAAAAAAGACAAAGAGAAGCCACATCACGTCGGTGAGAAATGTAACTAAAGATGGGCTGCCAAGTCAGGATCGATTATATTGCAGATCCTCCTTTAGATTTTGTCAAGAACTTCGAAATGAATAGCAGGAGCACCCGACCAGATATGGCAACAGTATTCAATGCATGTACAAATGGTAGATTTATAAATGTGCAAAATGGATTCTGATGAGAAAAAATTCCTGGTCCGACACAGTGAACCAACCTTCAATGTAGTCATTCCATTTAATGTCATTTGAGAGAATGAGTTCAAGGAGACACAGTGCGTTGCTCTCTAGGAGATTAGTGTCATCCATTCTAATAGCAGGAAGGAATGATTCTTCATGGTGGTTAAAGGAGACACACACATATAATTTTGTTCAATGATTCTACATTTTTACTTTCACCTAAACAATTGTCATACATACTTATAATTTATTTTGATTTTTTTACTTTAAAAATTAATCAAAATTTGTAGTACAGTGGATATCGGCTCGGAACGAAAAACCGGGGAGCCGAGTTTGAATTCCAGTTGAATCCATTGTATTCACTTACGCGCAAATACCCTTGGGAAAGATATTAATACGTCTCTTCCTTCCAGTTATGGCTTAAATAGCAGGACAGATTGGGTTCTATAGCCTTGGTCGGCAACCAGTCTACCACAGAAAGCAATGGCAACCTACTGCGGGATAATCTTCTGACCAGGCAGTCATGTCTCTTTCGAGACATGATCGCCCAAGCGTGTATCACGTATGGCACTTAACTGACTGAATGGTAATGATTAACAAATGGATGTGCGTTGTGGTGCAGTGGATATCGGCTCCGAACGAGAAATCGGGGAGCCGAGTTCAAATTCCAGTTGAATTCCTTGCATTCACTTAATGTGACAAAATCTAACTTTTTATTATCTAATTTAATACTTACTTTTTATCACACAATAATGTTTTACTTTGAATCAATATACAATCTGTAAGGAAATTAAATTAACAAAAATGATGAAAAATAAACATTGCAACAATTCTTTCTCTTTTTCGTTATTAAAATTGATAAGTTTGTCATCCTTTGTATCATTTTCTATCACAGTGATTCAACTAATGGATATGTAAACGTTAATATAATGAAATCAGTAGAAATAAATTTTATTTCATAGTTCTCTAAAACTACTTTTTCTGACAATAAAGGATAGAAAGTTATGGTGAGCTATGATTTCATCACATTCTGAATAGATTCAGCACATAAAAGAAGTTTTATTTATTTGGATTCCATGATCTTTTCTTTTTAGAAAAATGAGATAGGATATGTGTTGTGGTGCAGTGGATATCAGCTTGGAATGAGAAATCAAGGTGCCGAGTTCAAATTCCAGTTGAATTCCTTGCATTCACTTATGCACAAATACCCTTGGGAATGGTATTAATCCATCTCTTCCCTGCAGTTATGGGTTAAATAATAGAACAGATTGGGTTCTATAGCCTTGGCTGGCAAACAGTCTACTGCAGAAAGCATATATATATATATATTGTAGGGACATAGCACATAAAGAAGCCCTCAGGAAATTATGTGCGTTGTGGTACAGTGGATATCGGCTTGGAACAAGAAACCGGGGAGCCGAGTTCGAATTCCAGTTGAATCCATTGTATTCACTTGCGCGCAAATACCCTTGGGAAAGGTATTAATCCATCTCTATCCACCAGTTATGGGTTAAATAATAGGACAGATTGGGTTCTATAGCCTTGGTCGGCAACCAGCCTACCGCAGAAAGCAATGGCAACCTACTGCGGGATAATCTTCTACCCAGTCAGTCATGTCTCTTTCGAGACATGATCGCCCAAGCGTGTATCACGTATGGTACTTAACTGACTGAATGATTAACAATGCTTCATCGACATTTGAAAATATTGTTACTACTAATAATCAGTCAGTTAAGTGCAATACGTGATACACGCTTGGGCGATCATGTCTCGAAAGAGACATGACTGACTGGGTAGAAGATTATGCCGCAGTAGGTTACCATTACTTTCTGCGGTAGACTGGTTGCCAGCCAAGGTTATATAACCCAGACTATCCTATTATTTGTCTCATATCTAGAGGGAGAAGAGATGTGTTATAATATTACATAGTAATTAGGGGGGATCAGTTTATTACTTCATAACAATAGAAAACCGATCCCCTACTTTATGACTTGTAGCAGCTTTAATCATGATTTCAACTATTATATTCTGTCAGTCAGTTCAGTGCCATACGTGATACACACTTAGGCGATCATGTCTCGAAAGAGACATGACTAACTTGGCAGAAGATTAACCCGCAGTAAGTTGCCATTGCTTTCTGCGGTAGACTGGTTGCCACCCAAGGTTATAGAACCGAATCAGTCCTGTTATTTAACCCATAACTGGAGGGAAGAGACGGATTAATACCTTTCCTAAGGTTATTTGTGCTTAAGTGCATCCAAGTATTCACTCGAACTCGGCTCCCCGATTTCACGTTCTGAGACGATATCCACTGCACCAGAGCACACATCCTATAGTCTGTTAAGTGCTATACGTGATACATACTTGGGCGATCATGTCTCTTTTAGAGACATAACTGACTCGGCAGAAGATTAACCCGCAGTAGGTTGCCATTGCTTTCTGCGATAATGGTAACCTACAGCCAAGGCTATAGAACCCAATCTGTCCTGTTATTTGACTCATAAGTAGAGGGAGAAGAGATGCATTATATAGTTACATAGTAATAAGTGGGGGATCTGTTTATTACTTCAAAACAATAGAAAACCGATCCCCTACTTTATGACTTGTAGAAGCCTTAATCATGATTCCAACTATTATATTGTCAGTCAGTTACGTGTCATACGTGATACACACTTGGGCGATCATGTCTCTTTTTGCCCATGACTGACTGGGCAGAAGATTAACCCGCAGTAGGTTGCCATTACTTTCTGCGGTAGACTGGTTGCCACCCAAGGTTATAGAACCCAGTTTGTCCTGTTATTTAGCCCATAACTGGAGGGAAAAAACAGATTAATACCTTTCCCAAGGGTATTTGCACGTAAGTGAATGCAAGGAATTCAACTGGAATTCGAACTCGGATCCCCGATTTCTCGTTCCAAGCTGATATCCACTGCACCACAACACACACCCTACAGTCAGTTTAGTGCCATTTGTGATACACACTTGGGCAATCATGTCTCTTTTGGACACATGACTGACTGAGCAGAAGATTAACCCGCAGTAGGTTGCCATTAATGTGGTTGACTGGTTGCCAGCCAAGGCTATAGAACCCAATTTGTAATATTTTTTAACCCATAATTTGAGGGAAGAGATGGATTAATAACTTTCCCAAGAATATTTGCACATAAGTGAATGCAAGGAATTCAACTTTAATTCGAACTCGGATCCCTGATTTCCAGTTCCGAACTGCTATCCCCTGCATCACAACGCACATAATAATAGTGTAAAAATAAAAAACAAATATGGCACCATGAGTGATTAATAAATAGGTAGCTTTGTAGAGCCAAATTTGATCTTCTGCCAACCTAAAAGTTCACTGTAGCCCAGATGTTAGGAGCAGCTATTAACCAGACATCTCTGATGCAAAGTGAACATAAGTTGAAATCTCTCTCGGAGGTTTTCTACTATTTTCTCATTGTGTAGCCGAAGAGTTCACTAAAAGTGTATAAATCAGCACATATATAATAAGCTGTCTGATCCTTAATATAAAATAAAGAATATTATAAACTATAGACTAGAATTAATGTGGAGGGTTTTACTTAACTGGGAAGTGTTGTTTTAGTTATGCTGACTTTAAAGTTCCATGATGACATTATTGTGATGTTTTCACTCTTCACAATTTTTATTTTTTCTACATTGAATTGTAAAGACTTCACAATAATGCCTTCATGAATCTTCGAAGTTGGCTTGACTGAAATAACACCGATCAGCTAAATGAAAACATATCATTTATTCAACATACAATACTGTGCAAAACGTATTAGGACAAGAACTAGTTTATCTTTTATGAGGCATCAAAATAATATTTAAAATCACCCCAGTCCTAACACTTTTGCACACTACCGGTAGTGTGCAAAAGTATTAGGACAGGGGTGATTGTTCTCAAAACCTCACTGAAATTCAAATACTGGGTGAAAAGCCAAATCTTTGTAATAATTATTTAACTAAAAAGGAAGAGAAAGGAAGTCTTCGGAATTCGAATTGGCTCCCCACAAAGCCCTGATCTCAATCCTATTGAACATCTAGGGGATATTTTGAATAAAAAAAATTGATAAATCTAATGTTACTTTGCAAGACACATTTTGGGAATAAATACAAGCTGCTTGGCAGGAGATATCATTAGATACATTGAAGAAGCTTGTGATGTCAATGCCTGACAGAATGAAGGCTGTGATTAAAGCAAAAAGCTATTATACTAAATATGAAATTTATTTTGTAACAAGTAATTTTTTTCTTGTTAAAGCATTTGTTGAGTAAATCAAATCAAATTACTTTAATTAAATTATTTTCTGTCAATATGCCTCATAAAAGATAAAATAGTTCTTGTCCTAGTATTTTTGCACAGTACTGTATAAATATTCATACACACACACATACAAGCACACGCACTATGTTGAGTCATGATAATGTTTAGTGTCAAAATTTCTTTTTTTTCAGTAGTTTTACTGATAAAAGGTATTTTTGTGAGCAGGTTTTGTTATCGTAAAGTGCTTGATATTGGGATCGTGTTAATAGGGTTAATGCAGAAAAGTTTGTCACTTAACTGAGCAGATTCATGCTGACTTTGAAATTTCAGGAGAACACTGTTATGTCATCACTCATTTTCAGTTGAAAACCTTGCCCTGACAAGTGACAGCATCATAATAGACATTTCCTATCTCACTAACTCCCATCCATTCTCTCAAGCACTTTTTCATCTCCTCCCCCCCATGCTCGCTATTCTCATCCGTCTATTATCCTTCTCCTGACATTTCCTATAACTAAACCCTCTTTCTCATCACTTTCTGCTATGTAACCTCCTGCAACAGTGGTAGTAGAATACCTTACTTGGGGTGAGATGATTTTTAAAAATCTGAAGAGTGAAGACATCACAAAACTTCAAAATTGGCGTGACTGAAACGACACTGCTCAGCTAAGTGACAAATCTCTTCACATTAATTCAATATCTCTATCTTGATAATCTTGGAATTAGATGTTATAATAGACACAATATTTCGACCAAGTACCCTCTGGTCATCATCAGGTGTCCATAGATTGGCTGATGTGGATCATCTCATTATCCTGTGAAATCAATAATTGTTCTTTCATGTTGGAATTTGGTTCTTCACTACCAAGGTTCGAACTCATGACCACTAGATGATACTAACACATAGTATAACCAACTACTATATCCATTATGCCACCATCCCGAAACACTTTAGTGGTGAATTTTTGGAGCCTTTTATATTCAGGGTCAGATGGATTTTGACAACTGAATTCTGTTAGTGTGTTCGTGCCACTTGTCATAATTTGTATTTAATTCTGAGATGAGTAATTTTCAATAATCTTGAAATTATTTCAAACTTTTGTTCTCATCTTGGTTGATATCTTTGGTCGAAACATTGTGTCTATTATGATCAACCAAGATGAGAACAAAAGTTCGAAATAATTCCAAGATTATTGAAATATTACTCATCTCAGAAATAAATACCCTATCTTGATGTTGATTACTTTATGACAAAAAATATCTGCTCGCCTAAAATCTTTTCTACCAGTCAGTTAGTTAAGTGCTATACATGATACTCGCTTGGGCGATCATGTCTTGAAAGAGACATGACTGACTGGGCAGATGATTTTCCTGCAGTAGGATGCCATTATTTTCTGCAGTAGACAAGTTGCTAATGAAGGCTATAGAATTCAATCTGCTCTGCTATTTAACCCATAGCTGGAGGGAGAAGAGACAGCTTAATACTTTTCCCTGGTGTATTTACAAAAGGTATCAATCTGTCTTCTCTCCCCTCCGCTATAGAGCAAATAGCAGGATAGATTGGGTTCTATAATCTTGGTTAGCAACCAGTCTACTGCAGAAAATAATGGCAATCTATGACGGGAAAATCATCTGCTGAGTCAATGATGTCTCTTTTGAAACATGATCGCCCAAATGTGTATTGTGTATGGCACTTAACAGATTTTCTACTAGTAAACAACTGAAAAATCAGCAATTTTGGCATGAAGCATTATCACAATTTAACACTAAATTGTTAAATATATCCTTACTCAGGTTGAACTAAAAATATAATTTTATTATCATTATACCCACCTGTAATCAAAGTCATGGCTTCTTACCTGCTATTGTCAAGTACTTTAATTAGTATTGATTATTTTTAAAAAATGTTAAAAGAGTGTTTCATTTTTTTTTTCTGATTTAAGGAGATAAAAAAAAATTCTTTTAATCTGTGAATAATTAGCAGGATCATTACTTTGCTAATCGGAATCTGTTTTAAGATGGGGTCATATGTGTGCGTGGTGGTCCAGTGGATATCGGCTCGGAACAAGAAATCGGAGAGCCGAGTTCGAATTCCAGTTGAATTCATTGCATTCACTTATGCGCAAATACCCTTGAGAAAGGTATTAATCCGTCTCTTCCTTCCAGTTATGGGTTAAATAACAGAACAGATTGGGTTCTATAGCCTTGGAAGGCAACCAGTCTATCGCAGAAAGCAATGGCAACCTACTGCGGGATAATCTTCTGCCCAGTCAGTCATGTCTCTTTCGAGACATGATCGCCCAAGCGAGTTTCCCGTATGGCACTTAACTGACTGACATATGTGTCATCATACTAGTTTTTAAGATATGTTCCTTTTTTCTCAACAGAAATCTTTGTGAAAATCTAGATATTGAAAAAAATAAAAAAAATAAAAACAAGCAAAAGCAAACACCAAGTGCAAAACAGGATATGAAAGAAATAAAAAAGTTTTTTATGTACAGATTATATTTCGGTTATTAAATTTCTATGTAGCTCTTTTGTGTCATGACTATATATGCAAACACAAACATATGTGCAACTCTATATAAATATAAGGATTGATTTAGTTTAGTGTGGCACAAGGCCAAGATTGTGAGACACTCATTGAGGATAAGTAAGATTTGTTAATTACTAATTAGGGAATTTTATTATATTTTATAATTTAAATACTTACCCAGCTAAGCTTAACCTGACACAAATGAGGAGGATAGAGAATAAATCTTATTTTATGAACTAATTGTTATTACGTTCAGCTTAGTCTGACATAAGCCCAGAAATGTAGGACACTCAGCGAGTACTGAACTCACTACAGCAATAATGCTATGACAAACAAATTTCCTTTACCTACTCCATGGTTAGGCACCTAATTCACATATAAATTCATTCAAAACACCAATCTATACATTTGAACAGAATGCATGTATCTAAACTTATTTATAAATGGAACTTTGTCTCTGTGTGTGAGTATGTGTGTGTGTGTCTGTGTGTACATGTCCATTACCTATAGACTCTGAAACCGATTTTCTTGAAAAATTTACACAATTGTACTATAAGCGTCTGCGAGTGTTCTTAGCTAGGTTTTGTGTCGAGGTACCCCCGATAAATATCGATAATCGAAAAAATCAGGTTATAGAAGGAGTGGTTCAATTTTAATCAAATTTGATAGACTCATAGACATAGACTCATAGACAAAGACATAAGAAATGATATTCAGAAGTTTCAAGGTTGCAGTCTTTAAAATAGTGCAGAAAATCAATAATATATATAAAAGGCAAGATGTTTCTGTGTGCGTCTGTTTATCTGCCTGTATGTCTGTATTTTTTCAGCCCTTTTATTTTAGTTTTTGCTTCGGGTTTGGCTCTAAGTAGATATAATTGTAGTTCTTAGTCTCAGCCATGATACCATTTACTCAGAGGACTTATTTAGCCTTCAAAATTCAGTTTATGACGAAAAAAACTTATTTAATATCGATAGCAGGAAATCAACATTTGACTTACATCCATTCATTTTTCTTTCAGTCTACGGTTTCGCTTTAACTGGAAACAACTATTGCCTGTTAGTCTTTCGTGCCAATGTCCAAAGAGTCTGAGTTCCAGGACCATGGATTAGTTTTAGAGCTTTCATTACACTCGAGCAACGCCGGGCTATACCGCTAGTGTGTATATAATTATAAGTTTTGTCAGTTTTAACTATGAAGGTAACAACTTTTTGCTTGTGCTACTTGAATAGGTAGGTTAATTATATAGCGTACTGTGATCAATATTTTTCTCAAACATCCATAGTGGTTGTGTTATGCCAGTGACAAGAACTTTTGTCAAGATGTCTCACCATGGGTTAATGTTGAGAGACATGGATTCATGCTTTTCCAAAAGGAAATGATTAACTGATTTGATTCTTGTTTTCCCATGTGAGTCATCCACACACACACACACACACACACACACACACACACACACACACACACACACACACACACATCCTCCATCTGACAAACCCCCATCTGATATATATGCACTCTCGGCTTCACGCACTCACACACATGCACACACACTACACACAAACTTACAACATGAAGGACACAAAAATGCTTTCTTACAAGTGGTTTTCTAAGATAAAATGTTGCTAAAGTCCTTAAATTTATTTGAGTGCTTTTTGAAATTGAGAAGCCTGTGATAGACAGACACAGTTTCAAGATTTGAAAAAGACATTCAGATTTCATTCAAATAGTTTGCAGAATTCAGTTCAGCCCATTTTTCATGGTAAGTAAAACATTTTATTTGTTCCTCTCAACTTTGGATGTTTCTTTTGATTCTATTTGAGTTCTTCAAAGTCCAGACAACCACACTTCCTATCATTTTCAGTGATAACAATTCCAACATTAGCAATCTCCTTCTAACTTCCTACATTGGCAATATCCATCTAAATTCAAACATTAACAATCCCCATCCAAATTTCCAACATTTGCAATCTTCTTAATTCCAAAATTGACAAGTCCCATCTATATTTCAACATTGGCATTTCCCATTTAAATTTCAACATGGCCATCTGACATTTTTTTCAAACTTAAACACTCTTGCAGGGAAATCAATATACTAAGGTATTTATTAGTGAACAGGTTACATATAATATTTAACCAAAATAAAGCCCAAATCGACATATTATTTGTTATAGCAACCCTAACAAAAACATCAATATGTAAGGGTACAAATATGCAAGACAGTAGTGAATGTTTAACTGCAAAAGATTTATAGATGACAGTGAATTGATGGTTAATATGAAGAAAGGATTAACTATTAATTGAAGACAGAATATGATAGCTATGAATTGAATAGGTCACACACACACACATGCACACACACACAAGCACACATGCACACACACAAGCACACATGCACACATACATGCACATACATGCACACATGCACACACGCGCGCGCACACACACACACACACACACACACACACACGAACACACACACAAAAACGCGCACACATGCATGCACACACACATGTCTATTGATTGAAGTAAAAGGAAAAAAGAAAATAAAAACAAAATTTGTATATACAAATAAACCTAATTCGCCAATGATGGATGTAAAAAGTCCATGAAAATCTGTATTTTGTTCTTCATTTGCCATATCCCTTAGGTGGCCATGTCTCTTCACAATTTACTGTCCTTTGTAGCGCTTAATAAATTTTGTCTTTTTAATATTTCTCCTAAACCTTGTTCCATCTTCCATTTGCTCAGTAAGAATAGTATGTGGCATTTTCCTCTGTTCCTTGTCTTCAACATGTTCTGTGAGTACAAGATTTTTCTCAATAATCATTGGATTAGCTAAAGGAACTGGAACAGAACAAGAAAAAATTAACTTTGAACAGTTTATCCACCAAATTGGTTCCTTTATCTTATTCAAAAATTGGAAAAATATAATAAAAGAAATCAAACTGTTCTTTACAGACAGATTTGGCCAAATCGTTATGCCAAAAATAAAAGGATGAGATGAGATTGTAAAATAGGCAAATTTTATTTGGTTTTAAACTTATTCTGTAGATAAGTGAGATTATATGAAATACCTCATTTCTTTTAAAAAACTGGGGTGGCCTAATAATTATGGCCGGTATTGTGTGTGTGTATATATATATATATATATATATATATATATATATATATATATATATTATAATTGTGTGCAAGCAAGGCATTTTACTGCCACTGTTGTACAGGGGGTTACATAGAAGGAATGTTATGAGAAATAGTGACAGGTTACAAGGGCTGTCAGGAAGAGTGTATGAGAATACTGATGAGAGTGGGGTAGACAGAGAAAAAAGTATGAGAGAGAGGATGCAAGTTAGTGAGACAGAAGATGTCTATTGACTTTACATTTAAATTCTTGGAGATTGTAGCAAGTAAGCGGAAGGGAATTCCACTGACAGGAAGTGCAAGAAAAGAAGCTGCTGGAGTAGAATTTGCATTGAATTTATTGGTTTCACAGTAAAAGGGTGGGACCTAGTTGCTAATCTTGTGGCTCGAGTAAATTCATATATAGGTGGTACCAGTGAGCTAAGTTCATCGGAACAGAAGTCGTGAAAGTATTTGTAGAAGAGACACAAGGAAGCCACACTGCGTCGGTGAATAAGCAACTGTATCCTAGCTGCCAAGTTGGAATCGATCACATGACAGATTCTCCGTTGGTTTCTCTCAAGGACACCTAGGTGGATAGCAGGAGCCCCTGACCAGATATGGCAGCGATATTCAATGCACGAGCGGATGGTAGATTTGTATATGTGCAGAATTGTTTCAGACTGGAAAAACTTCCTGTCCCTGCCCAGTGAACCAACTTTCTTAGCAGCGGATTTAGCTAGGGACTCTATATAGTTATTCCACTTGAGGTTTGATGTGAGAGTTAATCCGAGAAGGCGCAGTGTTTTACTTTCAGGGAGAGAAGCCTGATCCATGTTAATGGGCAGGAGAAACGATTGTCTGTGGTGGTTAATAGATAGCAGCTTCGTTTTGGAGGCATTAAGATTTACAAGACATTTATTATCTCAGTCCACCTTGGATTGGAGGTCCTTATATATATATATATATATATATATATATATATATATATATATGCACACACACACACACACACACACACACATATATATATATATATAGAGAGAGAGAGATTGGAATCTGACAAGATGAATACAATAAGTAAAAAATGTTTTCTCTTAAAAAGTCATTCGTCTTTAATGAATCTCTGAAGAAGTTTGTTAAAGTGAAACATTTGAGATTAAAGACACTTTTTCCTACTTGTTCTTTACTTATTCTATTCATCTTGTCAGATTGCAATCTACACACACACACACACACACACACACACACACACACACACACACACACACACAATATATATATATATATATATATATAATCATCTATTCTAAGTACACTACTGGACAAAATCCTTTTCCAATTCCTTCCATAACAACAGTGACTCTGCTATTTTTCGCTATGTCTTACCAATATAAGCCTTTATCACATCACTTCCATTTTATCATTTGCTATCTATCAGCCAACATTCAATGAACCTTTTGCTCCATCTGCTATCCTACTTTCTTGTTAGTTCCTTCCCCCAACTCTATGTCTGATCTTGATTTGTTCTTTCTTTCCTCCAAGAATTAGTATTGCTCTTTCTCTTGATCATTCAGCAATTTGAAGTTTGCTTTTAAGAAATTTTAATAATTTCCATGTTTTCCTTCTTTAGTTGGTTTTAGTTTCCCTTTTAAAGTTGGCCTGAGACTTTGTTATCCAGTTTATATTTTAGTCATGATTGCAAAATATTTTTCATTATGTTACAATTTTTATTTAATGCTTTCTAACTTACCATCACACATTGTTTGATTGCATTTTCTTTGCCTTTATTGTCTATTTTCCTGAGTAGATGTATTCTTGGACGTTCTTCGGCTCTTCATTTATTTATGGTAACCTTGCAACTAAACATTACCTTTGATTCATTTTTACTTGAAGGCCTAGCTTGAACTTTCAGGTCATTCATCATTTTTTAAAAAAATCATCCATTGATTCTGATAACAGAAAATTATAGGTGATTTTAATTAAGTCTATCTAAAAGAAGCTTATTCTAACAAAAATTTTACATCCTATCAGTTACCTTTGTTGATGAAAGAGTCAGTCAGTCAGTTAACTGCCAGACGTGATACACACTTGGGTGGCCATGTCTCGAAAGAGACACGATTGACTGGGCAGAAGATTTTTCTGCAGTAGATCGTCATTACTTTCTGTGGTTAGACTGGTTCCCAACTAAGGCAACAGAACCCAATCTGTCTCGTTATTTAACTCATATCTAGAGGGAAGAGATGGATTAATACCCTTCCTAGTATTTACTGGGTATCTGCGTGCAAAGTGAATGTAACAAATTGTTGTGGAGTAGTTTTTGCACTGAAGGTAATAATCAGGCTATGTCGGTTGCTAATCGACTTAACGTACCCAAAATGTTAGGAACTTGGTAATCTTCTATTGTAAGCTGACTCCTTAGTATTTGGCTAACTGCATACTAACATCAACTGCCTAGTAGTTCTACTGAACTCCGATAGAACTCTAAAGAACTCTCTAGAACTTTTAAGAACTCTTAAGAACTTCCCAAGAACTTCCCGTTAACTCTTATTAATATAGGAGGGAGAGACCATTATCTGAGGAATAGGTGTGTTTCACCATAACACAAATTCAACTCGAATTTGAACTTGGCTTTCGGCATCTGGGACAGTAGCTACTACACCACAAACACACATCTAGTACAAACAGTACAAGCCTTATCTATCTAAACTTATTTATAAATGGAACTTTGTCTGTGTGTGTATGTGTGTGTGTGTGTGTGTGTGTGTGTGTCCATTACCTATAGACTCCGAAACGGCTGAACTGATTTTCTTGAAAATATACACAGTTGTACTATAAGCGTCTGCGAGTGTTCTTAGCTAGGTTTTGTGTCAAGGTAACCCCCGATAAATATCGAAAATCGATAATCAAAAAAATCGGGTTATAGAAGGAATGGTCCGATATTAATCAAATTTGATGCCCTCATAGACAAAGACATAAGAAACAATATTCAGAAGTTTCAAGGTTGCAGTTCTTACAATAGTGCAGAAAATCGGTAATATATATATATATATATATATATATATATAAAAGGCAAGATGTTTGTGTGTGTGTCTGTTTATCTGTCTGTATGTCCTTTATACAAATTCACAATTTTTATCCGATTCTCACCAAACTTCACACAAATATTCTTTAAGCTGAGTCTGAGCTCCAGGACCATGGATTAGTTTTAAAGCTTTCATTACACCCGAGCAACGCTGGGCTATACTGCTAGTATATATATAAACATCCAGTACAGGCGGGAGGAGAAACATGCCAGCAAATGGACAGGTCATTCTACTCTGATACTTGCAATCTGTATACCTGACTTTTTGAACAAAGACATTTTCCTACCAGAATTGTGTTAAAATAAACATGAACAACTTATGTTTAAGCAAAAGCTGTCAAAATTCCAATGTTACAGCTGGTACTTAACAGAAAATTGTTGCAGCTGATACAGTAGCCATTCAATATTATATTTATTATCAATTTAAATTGCATAAAAGTATGCTGTACATATAAACGCAACTGCTAATAAATAAAATAAGTTTAAAAAGACATTTCCTTGCGAAATTTTTTTTTCAGGAAGTAAATGTTTCTTAAAATTCTTACAATTTATTTTGCTTTTTACACAATAAAAACTATTCTCACACTTGACAAAAAAACTTACATTGGTTGTTGGGCTTATTGCCTATCACATTGAATACACCGGTTCTCGCTCGATCACCGAAGTTAAGCAACATTGAGCCTGGTCAGTACTTAGATGAGTGATCGCTTGGGAATACCAGGTGCTGTAAGCGTTTAGTGACGGATGTGCGTTGTGGTGCAGTGGATATCGGCTCGGAAAGAGAAATTGGTGAGCTGAGTTCGAATTCCAGTTGAATACCCTGCATTAACTTAAGCAGTGGTACCCTTGGGAAAGGTATTAATCCGTCCCTTTCATCCAGTTATGGGTTAAATAACAAGGGTAGGAGTTGGGGACCCTGCCCTTAAAAACAAATCCCAATGAATCTTGATACTTGAAAAGAAAAAAGTATTACTAAACACAAAAACTTATAGAAAAACAACAATAAATTGTTTGAAGAAAAAGGTATTAAATAAATAAAATTTAGTTGGCAATAAATGACCTGCCCGAGGTTGATATGCCATAAAAAACCAAATAACAACATTGGTTGTTATTTTGATATTACTAGACTTACGACTGAGATGTCAGTCAATCATAAAAACACTCTTATAGGAATGTTAAAGAGGTTTCTTTAGCAGTGGTAGTAAAGCTTCTTGAACAATAAAATCCAATTCATTTAGAACATTTTAGAAATGTTCACCTGTATGTAGACAGCTTCTATAATTTTATAATTCAGCTAATAAAAAGTTCACACCAGTGTCTTACTACCTGCAGTAGATGTCTGCATCTGGGTTTTAATTTTGGTGTGGTTTATTTTGTTTCATGCCATATCAACCGCAGTGGATTATTTAATGCTGAAAAGATTTTTACTATAAATTTATATAAGTAGAATATATATTCTTAGTAAGAACTACAATCTCTAAGAATTTGAATGTAAAGTCAATAGTCATCTCCTATCTCACTAACTTACATCCTCTTTCTCGTGCTCTCATCTCATTTCTTGTTATGGTGAAATACACCTATTCTATAGTGAATAGCCTCGCCTACCTAATTTAAGTAGGAGTAGTAAGAGGAACGAGGGTCAGTCGATGTTGGACGATAATAGTTGACAGTTGAATACGAAAGTAGCCAGTGACCTAGCTAGATTACTCTGCGTAATACATATTATATCAAGTTCCTAACTTTTTGTACGTCAAACCTATTAGGACCGACTTTAGCACAAATATTAGTCTCCACTGCGATAATAACTCCGCAACATTTCTTCAGTATTCTCATCCTTCTCTTACCCATTTCCTGACACCCCCTGTATTCTGTGACTCCTTCTCATAACTTTCCTCCTATGTAACTCCCCGAACAACAGTGGCAGTATAATGTCTTGCTTGGGGCGATACAATTATAAAAAGAAAATCATTTTGTAGGTCAGGTTTCATTAATGTATTACTGTAAAGAGGGTTTTTGTTGAGGGTCAAATGCATTGCTGGTAATATTTTCTTCTCCAAAAATATTGCTTGAATTTTTACTATAAAAGTCTATTTTTATATTTTCATAGAGTTTTTATCCCAGTTTTACATAGTCAGTAGTACTTAGTTTAATTTGGAATGTATATAAACATAAGTAGAAAAACAAAAACAAAAGTTAAGATAGTGAAGCTCACAAACCAGTACATTCTGTGTATAGTATATTCCGTATAACCAGTATATCCATTATAACCAGTATATTCTTTATAACCAGTACAATCTCTATATAGTATATTCCCATATACTTTATAACCAATATATTCTCTATAAAGTATATTTCCTATAACCAGTAAATTCTGTATAGAGTATAGTCCCTATAACCAGTATATTCTCTATATCAGTATATTCTCTATAACCAGTGAATTCTCTATACAGTATATTCCCTATAAACAGTATATTCCCTATAACCAATATATTCCCTATAACCTGTACATTCTCTATATAGTATATTCCCTATAACCAGTATGTTCCCTATAACGAGTATATTCTCTATATAGTATATTCCCTATAACCAGTATATTCTACATGATTAGTATTTTCTATATAACTAGTACATTTTCTATATAGTATGTTCTGAATAAGTATATTCTTTATAACTAGTATGTTCTCCATAATCAGTATATGCTCTATAACCAATACATTATGTATATAGAGTATTCCCTATAACTAGTATCTACTCTACAACCAGTATATTCTTCATAACCAGTCAAAATTTTGAGAAGTGCCATTAATTAATTACAGTTGACTGTCTCTTGCTTGACCTTGTCAAGAAGAGACAATGATGGCTGAATCAGGCAAGTGGATTTGAAACTTATGTCAACATCAACATTTTATGAGCTTGAAATGGAAGACAAGTTCATATTTAGACTAAAATGCTTTCTGAAAAAATGCCAAAGTCTGGTATTTAGGTACAATCTGTTTTGATGGAACCAGTCCAAAAATTAATTCCATTGTAGCTTCATTTCCTTCATGAAGATTCACCCAGAAATCCTGCTATGAAGTCATTTGTATGTATCCAATGAATTATAAATAAAACGTTGTAATCATATGACCATTAATACACAAAATGTTGAACTAGTTCATTGAGGGTGTGAAACAATTTTGATATGGCTGGATTTCAGCCAAGTATATTTTGTCCGAATATATTTTTATTTTATAATGAACCATATAAATAACAGCTTACCAAGATGATATATATATATATATATATATATATATATATATAGCAAACACACACACACAAACTAACGCTCAAAAGACACACGTATTTTACTATTTGTATTCAGTTTATTGTCATTATCTTTGTGTTTTTATCACAACATATTGGCCATTGTGGACTTCTCTCTCTCTCACACACACGCACACACACGCACACGCACACACACACACACACACACACACACACACACACATACGTACACACACACACACACACACGTACACACACATGCACATGACGCTGGTAAATTCTTGCAGTATTATATGCACCTAACTGATTGGTATACTCTCGGCTTGGGTATACGTATATCACCCTGATTGGTATACACTTCACTTGGGTATATGCACATGACTCTGTTTTGTATACTCTCCACTTGGGTGTATGCACATAACTTTGATTGGTATACTCTCCAATTGGGTACATGCATTTTCACACTGAAACTGTTATGCCAGCTGCTCATGTTCAAAAGGTTAATCAAATTGTTCTACCTTCGATTCAACCCTGCAGTTAAGTTTTATATTCTGATTAAAAAAAATAATCCTTTATCAAAAAGAATAATTGTATAATTTAAACATTTTTATTTGCATTGTTTATTTAAAATGATTCTTTTCATACAAATATTTTTCAGATTCTGTTCAAGAGATGTTTTCAATAAAATGGATTTTGTGCTTAATGTCGGCTTTTATATTTCCAATCATCTTTTCAAAAGAATGTGTTTACAACGTAAAAGATTTAACATCTTCCACATTGTTTTCTGCAAACAACACAGTCTTACCTACGACTGCTCATGCAATGATCATCAAAACTCCAACTTTCAACCAAAGCTGTGTGTTTAGTCTTAGAAATCTTCCCTTGAGCTGGTTTCAAAAAGGAATTTCTGTTTATTACTTTGTTTGCAAAAGCAACTTTTTTGTAATACTGGATATAGAAGGCATACCCGAGAACAATTTCTCCATCTTGTATTTACAAATAAAGAAATGCCTGTTGAGATTTGATGAAATCAGAAAACTCGAGATGATCTACAACCTTAAAGTTCTGTCTTATTTCAGTCTGATGCCAACAGAAGAATCTCTGCAAATTCAGAATGAATCCCAAGTCTTTGAGAATGTTGTTGCCTACAGTATCTATTTGAACGGTTTCTCCGACAAACAACCTTGGATTTTCACGACAAATCACACATTTCCTTCAATGATAGAGCTTTCTTTGAACGGAATCGGTTTGAAAAATTTACCTCCAGATATGAGTCTTAGATTTCCAAACATTCAATCTCTAGAACTTGTGAACAACAAGCTGACTTATATTCCAAAGCTAGAATTCAATAACACTCTCTATCCACTTCCATTAGGTTTAACGAGAACGCCACAAATGCAACATTATTACGCAGACTCTATTGGAATTAAAGTCGGACCTAGTTTCTTTCGCAAAATCCTAATTTTAGATCAGAACCAAATTTCAAGCCTTGAAGATTTCAGTTTTAACGGTACTCTGCATAAAATATCTGTTGCAAAAAATAAGCTGACTCGCATTTCCCCAAGAACCTTTGCCAATATCCAAGGACTGAATTCTATAGATTTATCACATAATTTTTTGTCATCATTACCTGAACTAACATTTGGGAATTGTAATCATTTGTTGTATCTGATGTTGAGTAATAATAATCTTTCTGAAATTCCAGCCAATGCCTTTAAGAATAACCAAAAACTCTTAAAACTTGACCTCTCTCAAAATAATTTGGCCTTTCTTCAAGCAGGAACATTTACTAAGTTGAAAAACTTAAAGTATTTAGACCTCAGTCAAAACAACATTGAACTATTTCAGAATCAAACTTTGTCAAAAGACCTCGAAAATTTGAAAGAAATAAAACTATCCAATAATAATTTCCCAAATTTTCCCATTGAATTGTTTATGCAGAACAGAATGAAACTGATAGATTTGCATTCCTGTAAAATAAAAAAAGTGAATTTTACCAAAATTATTGATTCAGTCAATGATATGCAAATCGCAGATATCCATTCTTCTCATGTTTCCATAAGTGAAAGACAAATTACAGAAATCAATTTATCAAATAATTTAATTAAAACATTAATCTTTGGGAATTTTCAAGAGTCACACACACAAAAAATGGTAATGCTACTTAATAATTTCAAGTTTGATTTCACTGGAAATCCAATTGAATGCAATTGCCATCTTTTGCCACTTCTAGATTTTTTTCAAAAAGCAAAGGAAAATAAATTATATTCAGGTAAAGAATATTTTTACCAAAATTGGAAATGTCAGTCTCCCCCAGAGTTCCAAAATCGGCCAATATTATCTTTAAGCAAAGAAGATCTCTATTGCCATGATCTCTTGACTGATTGTCCCAAAGAATGCTTTTGCTACCAAAGACCTATAAACAAAATGATCATTGTGGATTGCCGGGGACTACAACTGACTTCCTTACCAAATAAAATGCCTTCAGGAAATTTAGAACTTTGGTTTCAATTTAACAACATCAGTAAACTTGAACAAAGGAATTATTTACATCGTATTGAAATTTTAAACATGAATAATAATCAAATTTCAGATATAAATGCTGTGAAGTATTTGAAAAATTTAAAGCAAGCATTTTTTGCCTCAAACCTTTTATTGTCCATTCCTTCAGATATTCAGGAACTTCGATTTGAATCTTTAAATATCAGTTGGAATCATTTTAAATGTGATTGTAATAATCTTTGGCTTAAATCATGGCTGCTAAGTGTTCAGGATAAGGTCTATGGCTGGTTTGAGATCAAATGTCGAACATATAAAAGAAATATACAGGCTATAATTAACATTCCCGATGCAGATTTTAAATGTCTTGAGGAAAAAGGATCTTTAACTGAATATATTGAAATTGTAGGTATTTCTATTATTACAGTTGCTATTTTAGCTTGCATCTTAATATTTATCAAATTAAGAAACCACATTACTTGTTCATTCAAATGAATCATTGTTTTTTACTATAACTAAAACCACTCAACTTTTCGATTTCATTCATGTAAAACTTATATGACGAATACAGTATTATACTTGCTAATTAAATTCAGGTTTGATTTACAACACAAGCAAACAACAGCTTGAAATGTTTTAGAAAGATTTTTTGCAATTTTTTTATCGTATCACCCCGAGCAAGGCGGTAACGCCACTGATGTGCAGGGGGCTACGTAATAGTGAAAAGATTGGAAAAGATAAAGCCGGAAACCACATCCAGAAACAGGGAACAAGGGATGAGCCTCTTAACCTGTTCAATAGACGTGGGTAGAGTGTGAACCGGGCGATAGATAAATCTATCTCCTTCAATTGAAAAAAAAACAACAAAAAACAAAAAACAAAGTGAGAAGATTGGAAAAGAGAAAGCCGGAAACCACATACTAAACAAGGAACAAAGGATGAGCCTCTTAACCTGTTCAATAGACGTGGGTGGAGTGTGAACCGGGCAATAGTTTAGTCTATCTACTCCAATTGAAAAAAAAAACAATGTGTGAAAATGGCAGTTTTTATCTTGACACTGCTGTTACAGTGGATGACATTTGTAGAGCATTTTTGATTGCTAGTATTTTGGGGCAACTCACTGACGCGTGTTAAAATTCCTCAGAGTATTTAGTATTGTTAAAGATATTCTTAACATTTTTTTATCAAGATTTACAAACTTTATGTTTTTTTCTTTTTCTTTAAGTTTGTAAGCCTATCGAAGAAATTTGAAGGAGCTGATTTATTTGGATAAACACTTTGACAAAAACCTTACTTCGCAGTTGAATAATTTCTTTAATTTAATTTTATTTTATTAGACATAATGGTAAACAATATTTTTTAAGAAAATTTATTTTTTTACTTTTTATTTTATTACAGCGAAGAATAATTTTTAAAGATTTCTTACTCTTAAGCATGCAACATATAACTGGTCAAAAATGTAAAATGTCCCTTTTGTGTTCTTAGACTCATTTTCATATATATTATATTATAAATAAATAACTTATGTGTTAATTAAATAAGCATCCCCATCTCTCCTCTCGTTTGTAACCATCTATTACAATAAATATAACATTTTTCAAAGCTAAAGGTGGCTTAGTCAAATAAAGCTTCATAAGCTTCTATTTGGTGGTATTATTATATTACAACAAGGAAAAAATAATTATTAAGTAAATTATTTATTTTACTTGTGTAAAAATATATCTTATGGAGTAAAATTCCAGTTTCTTGAAGTGTTTGCCCTTGTGATTTCTTATACTCGCAAACACACAGCAAAGTGGAAACCGGTTTCTTATATATATAAAAAAAAAATTAAAGAAAAAATATGCAAAAAGCAATATTGCATTTTTATTGAATAATATTTATTCTCGGCTTGGAATGAGAAATCGGAGAACCAAGTTCGAATTCCAGTTGAATTTGTTTTCTTCACTCATGCACAAATACCTTTGGGAAAGGTATTAATATCTCTCTATAGGCTGATTGGCAGGACAGATTTGGTTCTATAGCCTTTGTTGTCAACGGGTCTATTGCAGAAAGTAATGGCAACCTACTGCGGAAAAATCTACCTAGTCAGTCATGTCTCGAATATGACATGATCTCCCATGTGTGTACCATTTATGTCAATTAACTGCCTGACTGATTTGTTATTTTAATCATTAAATTGTTTTTAAAATAGTGGGAGTACTTCATATATGAAATAATAGGAATCATTTAATTTTTACAAAAAAAAAAAAAAATTAATGAACATTTATTGTACTAAGTTATATACCCTAGTAAAATAAATGGTACTTTGTACTCCCTTACCTGTTTACACTTCTCCCTAAAATTAGGTTTCGATTGGGCAGTGTGTGGCTATTTTAGAAGGTGTGATGGAAGTCACTGAATCTAAACTTATTTATAAATGGAACTTTGTCTCTCTGTGTGTGTGTGTGTGTGTGTGTGTGTGTGTGTGTGTGTGTGCCAGTTACCTATACACTCCGAAACGGCTGAACCGATTTTCTTGAAAATTTACACAGTTGTACTATAAGCACCTGCGAGTGTTCTTAGCTAGGTTTTGTGTCGAGGTACCCATGAAAAATATCGAAAATCGATAATCGAAAAAATCGGGTTATAGAAGGAGTGGTCCGATTTTAATCAAATTTGATACACTCATAGACAACGACATAAGAAACGATATTTTCAGAAGTTTCAAAGGTTGCAGTTCTTACAATAGTGCAGAAAATCAATAATATATATATATATAAATAAAAGGCAAGATGTTTGTGTGCATGTCTGTTTATCTGCCTGTATGTCTGTATATTTTCAGCCCTTTTATTTTAGTTTTTGCTTCGGGTTTGGCTCTAAGTAGGTATAATTGTAGTTCTTAGTCTCAGCCATGATACCATTTACTCAGAGGACTTATTTCAAAATTCAGTTTATGACGAATAAACTTATTTGATATCGATAGCAGGAAATCAAAATTTGACTTACATCCATTCATTTTTCTTTCAGTCTACGGTTTCGCTGGAAACAACTATTGCTTTTTAGTCTTTCATGCCAACATCCAAAGAGCCTGAGCTCCAGGACCATGGATTAGTTTTAAAGCTTTTATTACACCCGAGCAACGCCGGGATATACTGCTAGTTTTATATATAGATGAATTTTAGAAAACTATTTTCTTCTCTTTTTTCTTAAGAATTGGTAACAAAAATATTTAACAATATTCTTGCATATTTGTTATAGACAAATATGCAAGAATATATTTTTGAGATGAGGTATTCACATTATTTACATTGTTTGGGTTACTGCCCTCATCTTTTTATCATATTCACAATGTTTCGGTCGTTATACACTCTGACCTTATTCAGGAGATTGAAATTTTGAACCGAACCCTTTATTTCGATCACTGGGGTAGATTGTTCTCGTTCCATGAGTCATGTCACTTCCAAATGTTTTAGCTATCTCTCTTGAACTGAACTAAATATTTTAGTTTTTAGTTATCTCCCTTGAGCTCAACAAAAATGAAATCACAACTCTTTCGGTCAAGTCACTGGATCGAACCAACGCCTTTATCCCCTGGTCCATGTGTCAAATCTTGAGAAAAAAGTGTAAGTTAAAATGCTTACAACCGATTTTAATGGATTTACGTGGTATGAGGAAATGAAAAAAACGGCCAAAAATACATTTTTACAAAATTTATAATTACAGTTACTCGTTGTTATGTTCCTATTAAATTTTTTTGTTCATAGAAATTTTCCTAAATTCATTTATGAAATATTTTTTTGTATTAAAAAATAATAATTTACTTCATAAAAACAATTATTTTTTCCTTGTTGTAATACAATAATACCACCAAAATAGAAGCTTATGAAACTTTATTTGACTAAGCCACCTTTAGCTTTGAAAAATGTTATATTTATTGTAATAGATGGTTACAAGCGAGAGGAGAGATGGGGATGCTTATTTTATTAACACATAAGTTATTTATTTATAATATAATATTTATGAAAATGAGTCTAAGAACACAAAAGGAACATTTTACAAAACAATACATAAAATACATTGGATGCCCATGGTAATGAGACTGACTACAATTTTGACATAAAAAATGCTACTCTGATCATGGTGAAAACATTCGAAAATGTATAGAAAGTGTCTTGATCGCAGTGTCATCTGCAGTAAAATTTGCACTCTGACTTGTATAACATTTCACCATTCCTTGCAGAATTTCTTTTATCACTCTGACCTTCTTCAGGAGATTGAGATTTTGAACCGAACCCTTTATTTCGATCACTGGGGTAGATTGTTCTCATTCCATGAGTCGTGTCACTTCCGAATGTTTTAGTTATCTCTCTTTAGCTGAACTAAATGTTTTAGCTTTTAGTTATCTCCCTTGAGCTCAACTAAAATGAACTCACAACTCTTTGGCTTAAGTCACTGGATCGAACCAACGCCTTTATCCACTGGTCTACAGTGTGATGTCTAATAATGAAGGTAATGGAAAGAAGAAGAAGAAGAAGAAAAAAAAAAGGAATCTAAATAAAATTAGCTCATTAAAAAAAAAAAAAATTTAAATTTATATCTCCCAGTATCCTTGGTTCGTACACATATGTCGTCGTTCAGACATAAATTTAGAGTCTAAATTTTAAACTGATGAAGACTGGAGGGATGAAACGCGTTACATGAAAACTTTTTACACTCTGCCATACATTTTCCCCCAATATAGTAGATAACAAGAATTGCATTATAGTTTGTTCACATATTTTATAAACCTGTAAATATCAAATTATTCTTGCAAATAATCTAATAAAATAAATACTTTTTAAATTTTTGTCATCAATCCCCCAGTTTTACATGTTCTGGTTTTGTTAAAATTCTAAAAATAGCTTTTAAAAACACTAAACTTTTTCGAGGAAGTCAAGAGTGCATACAGTAATAGTAGTATTAAGAGAAAAACAACCTGTTTGACATCGTTTTTTGTGTGTATTTATGTCTTTTTTTTCTTAATCGTATCACCCAGAGCAAGGCGGTAACGCCACTGATGTACAGGGGGCTACGTAATAGTGAAAAGATTGGAAAAGAGAAAGCCGAAAACCACATCCTAAACAGGGAACAAGGGATGAGCCTCTTAACCTGTTCAATAGACGTGGGTGGAGTGTGAACCGGGCGATAGATCTATCTACTAAACTTTGCAATACTTATTTTGTTTTCCACGTGAAAGGACACTAATCCGTGTTTGAATTTTATGAATGAAAAGTTATCATTAGTTTAAATGTAAGGTCAATAGACACCTCCTAACACACTAACTTGCATCTATTCTCTCAAACACTCTCACCATCTACCCAACCCTCATCCTCGGTATCCTTACCCGTCTATCACCCTCGTTCTGACATTTCCTATATCTAACCATCCTTTCTCATCACTTCCCCGACCCTATGTAACCCCCTGCGCAATAGTGGCAGTGGAATGCCTTGCTCGGGGTGAAACGATTAAAAAAAAAAACAATTAAATTCACACTAATATCTCCATCATTATTCCAACTTTTCAGCTGTTTTGATCTCAATGAATTTTCGAAAGGAAATTTCAATTAAATAAAATTAACTTTCTAATCGATCTTACATATTATGATAAAATATAGATTTTGATAGACCGTAGTAGGAAACTTTTGGAAGCACTTTATGAAGTTTAACAATACTAATAGCAATAAGTAGGTTTGTAGTGAACAAAACAAGTTCTAGATTTAAAAATTCAAATGCTAAACACTGACTCGTTGATTTTGAAATAAACGAATTTTCTCAAATTTACAAACTGCTTAACACACACAAAACTCGCTAAATTTCACACCTCGATGCGAAATGTTTGTCGTCCAGTAGAAAGGCCAGAATCACATCCGGGAGTGAATTTCCGAGCGAAAGAAAAGACGGACCAAGTTTGACCCTCGTCAGAGGGTTAAGATGACGAGCGTAACTAACACGTCCCTTGACTAACGTCAAGCGATTGCTATTATTACCTCTCTCGCTTACTTTCTTTTCACCATTAACACTGAGCGATAACTTCAAAGACAATCCTACTTAACAATAAACGCTCATACATACATACATACATTCCTGCCTACGTATACATAAACCCACTCTTGCAAAGACTACTACGAACTCTTAATACCCTTACTGTTTCTAATTTAACATTAGCTTCATTTTTTAATTATATCACCCCGAGCAAGGCGGTAACGCCACTGATGTACAGGGGGCTACGTAATAGTGAAAAGATTGGAAAAGAGAAAGCCGAAAACCACATCCTAAACAGGGAACAAAGGATGAGCCTCGTAACCTGTTCAATAGACGTGGGTGGAGTGTGAACCGGGCGATAGATAGATCTCTCTACTCCAATTGAAAAAAAAGAAACCAAAGTGAGAAGATTGGAAAAGAGAAAGCCGGAAACCACATCCTAAACAGGGAACAAGGGATGGGCCTCTTAACCTGTTCAATAGACGTGGGTGGAGTGTGAACCGGGACCAATTCATGTTATTCTTTTCCATTAAAACATGCAAAAGGTATACTTTTATCCTTCCACAAATCCACACATCCCAACTTCCAACCTTCTGATGATAGCGAATAATAGTAAGTTGTAGGGAGTTCGGTTATGTATGACACAAGGCTAATTTAAAAAGAAACATTAACCATCTCCCTACTGCTTCAGGTTCTAATTGAATAAAATAACTTTCTAATTGAACTATTACGATAAACTATATATTTTGGTAGATCCTATTAGAGAACTTTGGAAGCACTTGATACAAAACCCTATAAAGTTTTACAACATTCCTTAAGAAGTTTCCTTATTGATGTGAATGATAATCACAATAATCAATTATCTGGAGACAGACAAAAACCTTATACTGAAATATTTCATGCTAAAAATAAGAAAAGAATTGAAGTGTAGGGAGCTGGTTAATGCTTCTTTTGTTCGGCCTTGTGCCTTTCTTAACCGAACTCCCTACAGCTTACAGGATTTATGTTGAATAATATTCATCATTATCATCATCAGAATTATTATCAGAAGGTTGGTTGTCAGTTGGAATGTGGAGAATTAGTGCAGCAGAGTGGAATAATAAAATATGCATTTTGAATGTTAAAATAGGAATTTATTAAAAGAAGGGATAACAAGAGTTGTACAAATTAATGTTCATTGAGAAATTTAAGTGTATTAAGAGCTCGTACTCAATGATAAAGTTGAGGTATTAAGAGTTCGTACAAAATGCTTTAGCAGTAATTGTTGAGAGAGAGAGAGAGAGAGAGAGAGAGAGAGAGAGAGAGAGAGAGAGTGCTTGTGTGTGTGTGTGATTTACAGTTGGTACGTTTTTCTGGTCTGATGATATCAGTCTGCGTTATCATCAGACCAGAAAAAGGTTCCAGCTGTAAAGCACACACACACACACACACACACACACACACACACACACACACACACACACACAAGCACTCGCCACAATTAATATCAGCAGCAGCAGCAGCCAGGAATGACGAATCCTTGAAAGGCACGGACTCACTCGAACAGACACACGCTCCTCTACCATTCTGAAGATGAGATTTTAATCTCGAAATATTAAAGTATAATAAATAGGTAATACCCCAAAACTTCTTTACCTTCCTTTATTTTACTAAACGCATTGTGATAGCCTACAAGACCTAACCATGCACCTAGTATACACAATGCTTCAAGCAAATTACAAAACTTTACTAATATACAGATATTTTTAACTAATTTCTGTTGCTTTAAGTAAATTTTTTAAAAAATCCTTCAAGTAGGTTGTTATGGTGAAACCCACCTATTCCTCAGGTGATGGACTCTCCCTCCTATATTAAGACTTAACAGGAAGTTAACTCGAGAAGTTCTTCTGTAGTTCATAGGAGTTCTTAGAAGTTCTAGGGAGTTCTTTAGAGTTCTATTGGAGTTCAGTAGACCTAACAGGCAGTTGATATTAGTCGGCAGTTTGCCGAATACTAAGAAGTCAGCTTACAGTGGAAGATTCCCAAGTTCCTAACATTTAGGGTGCGTTAAGTCGATTAGCAACCGACATAGCCTGATTATAACCTCCAGTGCGAAAACTACTCCACAACATAGGTATTCATCTAATTTACGTAAATAAAAGTCTTTGTAACTGATCATTGTCATCAATCTAAAAATGCCAGCTAGTCTTGATAAATCTGTGTTTTTGTAACAAAAGGCAACCGAATCCGGTAACAGATCAAAAGACTCGTCAATAATTTGAACAATACACCAGCTTCTGAAAATTCAACAACTTCTTTATCTGATGTGAAATGCTAGGTGATTTTCTAAGCGCAGCTTATATGTGGCAGAAGGTCGAAAGTATGGAGTACCTAGTGAGGATCGAACTCACTATTCAATTGTTTTTTTAATCATCACACCGAGCAAGGCGGTAACGCCACTGATGTGCAGGGGGCTACGTAAGAGTGAAAAGATTGGAAAAGAGAAGCCGGAAACCACATTCTAAACAGGGAAAACGGGATGAGCCTCTACACCTGTTCAATAGACGTGGGTGGAGTGTGAACCGGGCGATAGTATAGTCTATCTACTCCAATTGAAAAAAAAACAAAAGAAAAGAGTGAAAAGATTGGAAAAGAGAAAGTCGGAAACCACATCCTAAACAGGGAACAAGGGATGAGCCTCTTCGCCTGTTCAATAGATGTGGGTGGCGTGTGAACCGGGCGATAGTTTAGTCTATCTACTCCAATTAATTGTAATGATTCTAGCGAGACAAGCATAGTAACCATTACACCACCTCGAGGTGGCCCTGTTGTGAAATGTAAGTAATGGCATTGATTGAAATGTCCGAACTTTCTCTATATCAGGCACATTATTATCATGAACAATTCACGACTGATTACAATGAAAAAATACATCTACTGAAAATGCTCCATTATATACAAACAATCCATCTATTAATATTGGTTTGACCAGTCGATATTTCCAGTTATGCAATACTGATATAAACATTTAAAAAATAAATATTAACACGCTAACGTAGCACGTGTAGTAAAAAAAAGGACAAGTTACACGGCAATAACAAATAGGTTTTTAATAAAACGAAAACAAGTACAACACATTAAGAATGTTCAAGTACGTCCCAAAACAAGAATATTCATGTTGTCCAAATGGACGAGAATGTTTTTAGCAAGAATAGATAAGAAACGACATACCGTTACGCCAGCAATTGGTCTTCGTGGCAATCCCACTCAAGCCGGGAAGGGAACTGGACCCAAATACAAAAGAGTTCCTTAAAATGGAAGACAACTATTGTCTCCCTACACATCTTTTCTGCCCCTATCTTTGAGCATAAGTAAATGTACACGACTGAGATTCGAACTTGGCTCTTCAATTTTTAATTCTCAGTCACTATCTGTTATCCCACCAATATAACTTTTGTTAAAAATCATTATCAATACTATTTAAATGTATTTTTCGGTTCAGATGATAGAACAGCGTTTATAGGCATTGAAATTATGGCCATTTTGAGCCATTGTTTTAAACAAAGGTTCGAAACTGTCAAAGATTGCCTAAAGAATGGAAAAAAGAACAAGTACCGTTTGTTCTTGCCTATGGAAATCACTTTCGATATCTTTTCTAAGAGTTTCTTTTCTAGAGATTCTTGTCTATGGAAATCAATTTCAATATCCTTTCTAATAGCTTCTTTTCTAGAGATTCTTGTCTATGGAAATCACTTTCGATATCTTTTCGAATAGTTCCTTTTCTAGAGATTCTTGCATATGGAAATCACTTTTGATATCTTATCTAATAGCTTCATTTCTAGAGATTCTTGTCTATGGAAATTTCTTTCGATATCTTTTCTAATAATTTCTTTTCTAGAGATTGTAGTCTACGGAAATCACTTTCAATAACTTTTCTAATAGTTCCTCTTCTAGAGAGTCTTGCATATGGAAATCTCTTTCGACAACTTTTCTCATAGTTTCTTGTCTAGAGATTCTTGTCTATCGAAATCACTTTCGATATCTTTTCAAATAGTTTCTCTTCTAGAGATTCTTGCATATGGAAATCACTTTCGATATTTTTCTAAGAGTTTCTTTTCTAGAAATTCTTGCCTATGGAAATCACTTTCGATATCTTTTTTAATAACTTCTTTTCTAGAGATTCTTGCATATGGAAATCACTTTCGATATCTTTTCTAAAAGTTTATTTTCTAGAGATTCTTGCATATGGAAATTACATTCGATAGCTTTTCTAATAGTTTCTTTTCTAGAGATTTTTGTCGATGGAAATCAGGTTCGATATCTTTGCTAATAGTTTCCTTTCTAGAAATTCTTGCATATGAAAATCACTTTCGATATCTTTTCTAATAGTTTCGTTTCTAGAGATTCATGTCTATGGAAATCACTTTCGGCATCTTTTCTAATAGTTTCTTTTCTAGAGATTCTTGTCTATGGAAATCACTTTCGATATCTTTTCTAATAGTTTCCTTTCTAGATGTTCTTGTCTATGGAAATCACTTTCGATATCTTTTCTGATAGTTTCTTTTCTAGAGATTCTTGCCTATGGAAATCACGTCCGATATCTTTTCTAAGAATTTCTTTTCTAGAGATTCTTGCCTATGGAAATCTCTTTCGATATCTTTTCTAAGAGTTTCTTTTCTAGAGATTCTTGTCAATGGAAATCACTTTCGATGTATTTTCAAATAATTTCTTTTCGAGAGATTCTTGCATATGGAAATCACTTTCGATATCTTTTCTAATAGTTTCTTTTCTAGGGATTCTTGCCTATGGAAATAACTTACGATAACTTTTCTAATAGTTTCTCTTCTGGAGATTCTTGTCGATGGAAATCAGTTTCGATTTCTTTTCTAATAGTTTCTTTTCTAGAGATTCTTGCCTATGGAAATCACTTTCGATATCTTTTCAAATAATTTCTCTTCTAGAGATTCTTGCATATGGAAATCAATTTCGATATTTTTCTAATAGTTTCTTTTCTAGAGATTCTTGCATATGGAAATCACTTTCGATATATTTTCTAATATTTTCTTTCCTAGAGATTCTTGTCTATGGAAATCACTTTCGATATCTTTTCTAATAGTTTCTTTTCTAGAGATTCTTGCATATGGAAATTACATTCGATAGCTTTTCTAATAGTTTCTTTTCTAGAGATTTTTGTCGATGGAAATCACTTTCGATATCTTTTCTAATAGTTTCTTTTCTAGAGATTCTTGCATATGGAAATTACATTCGATAGCTTTTCTAATAGTTTCTTTTCTAGAGATTTTTGTCGATGGAAATCACTTTCGATATCTTTTCTAATAATTTCATTTATAGAGATTCTTGCATATGGAAATCACTTTCGATATCTTTTCTAATACTTTATTTCCTAGAGATTCTTGTCTATGGAAATCACTTTCGATATCTTTTCTAATAGTTTCTTTTCTAGAGATTCTTGCATATGGAAATTACATTCGATAGCTTTTCTAATAGTTTCTTTTCTAGAGATTCTTGTCTATGGAAATCACTTTCGGTATCTTTTCTAATAGTTTCTTTTCTAGAGATTCTTGCATATGGAAATTACATTCGATAGCTTTTCTAATAGTTTCTTTTCTAGAGATTCTTGTCTATGGAAATCACTTTCGGTATCTTTTCTAATAGTTTCTTTTCTAGAGATTCTTGCATATGGAAATTACATTCGATAGCTTTTCTAATAGTTTCTTTTCTAGAGATTATTGTCTATGGAAATCACTTTCGGTATCTTTTCTAATAGTTTCTTTTCTAGAGATTCTTGCATATGGAAATTACATTCGATAGCTTTTCTAATAGTTTCTTTTCTAGAGATTCTTTCCATGGAAATCACTTTCGGTATCTTTTCTAATAGTTTCTTTTTTAGAGAGTCTTGCCTATGGAAATCACGTTCGATATCTTTGCTAATAGTTTCTTTTCTAGAAATTCTTGCATATGGAAATCACTTTTGATATCTTTTCTAATAGTGTCGTTTCTAGAGATTCTTGTCTATGGAAATCACTTCCAATAACTTTTCTAATACTTTCTTTTCTAGAGATTTAAATAACTTGGTGACGAATATTTTTACGATCCACACCAGTATTTTTGACCTTTGAGAACCACGAAGGGACTGTATGGTAATTGTCAATATTGGTTCAACATTGTACGCACCGAACGAAAAAAAATTCTATTTTCGTTACACTTTGTTCTACTCAACAGTACTTGGTAATCCAAAAAAGGAAACCAAACGAAAAAAGTAAGTAACTTACATTGAATTTGAACACGAGTTGCTAAACTACGAGAATTTATGTTTTTGTAAAAAATATAAGCACTCGTCATTCTCTGAGTGAGTAAGAAATTAAAGTTATTCACTTTCAATTAATAGATATTTCTTTACTGAGTGAGTAAGAAACTAAAGGTATTTGTTATTCAAAGTAAACAAAAGTTTTCATCTAAATATAATTTGTATTGGGGTATCTTTAAAAAAAGACACGTAATAACATTGATGAATTTAAATCCACCATGCTCGAATTTCTGAAGTTCTAACTTAAACAGCAAGACCAACGGGAACTTAAATGACAAGAAAAGCAACTTGAAATTCAAAAGCAAACTGCGAAAGAACGACTTGAATTTCAGACTCAACAAGAGCAAAGAAACTTGCTTAAACTGACAAACTGGAGATAAATTAGTAAAAACGAAATTGCGTTCTCACAACACACGATCTGGGGTACAATAGACATTTTACATAACCTTCGCCTCTTATTCTTAAAAAATTTCGAGAATTTATACGCAACAGATTGCATAAATTGATCAGACTCTAAGAAATTTCGCCTTCTTTGAAAACTGGGTGCCACATCAAATCTGTGAATTATTTTTTACCTCGTAAAACAAACTAATTGACATTCACTGAAGCGGTTAAACATTTTATAGAACTTTTTAGTCCTAAAATTTCACTTTTTCTTAAGAGGTGGAAATGTATGATTTTAAACAAAAAACATAGTGAAGATTTCACTACGTTCGCGTCATTCGTGAACAAGCGTTGCAAAGACTTCAAACAGTCAGAATTGAGTTCAAATAATTTCAAGTGATTGATATTTGTTCGGGGACTCGTTTCAGCTAAAGAAGCTGAAATTAGACGTAGACTTCTAAATAAATTGGAAAATGAGCCAAACCTTACTCTCCAACAAATAGCAAAGGACTGTCAGAGATTCGTAAGCGTACGCCAAGATTTGAAAAATATTGAAAAATCTGGCATAAGAAAAGTACGCCGAAAGAAAAAACAAATTGATTCTCAGCCTAAATCAAACCAGTCATAAAAGAAACAAGACAAGTTGCTTCTTAACCCGTTTTGGTTGTGTATTTATTACATTGATATAAAACTGCCCTTACCGGAATAAAAAAAAAATGCCTACATTTTAGGAGTATCGGGCACAAGATCTCACATTGTCGAACGAGAAAAAAGAGGTTAATAGCTATGTAAAAAATACAAAAACAGAAGACAAAGACGGGTTAAATATTAGAAATCACATGCAAGTAGAAATCCCAAATAAAATATTAAACTAGAGTTGGATTCTGGTTCAGATTTAACAATCATAAATCTACATACTTGAAAAAAGTAGGGAAGACCACCCTTGCTAAGAACTAGTAAAATGGTCAGGTCCGTGACAGGGAAGGAAATCAATTTTAAGGGAGAACTTATTACGAATGTAATATTTCAAAGAAAACGTTAAAACTAAATACATTTGTATTAAAAATACAGAAAATTTATTCCGCCCCAATTGAATAGAGAAATTTAAATTGTAGGACATGCCAATTAATTCATTTTGCCAAAAACTAAAATACTTGACTACCGGGGCAAATAATTTAATAAAAATTTAAAAGTAACTTTTTCTGGAAGTTTTTTTCTGAGGGCAAAAGTAGAGGTAAAAGAGGATATCCGGCGAGTGTTTAAGAAAAAACAAAATGTGCCTTTTGCATCTTTATCGAAAATAATTGGAAAACTTTACAGACTAGAAAAAACCGGTGTCTTACCGAAAATGATGGACAGTCAATGGGTTTCACCAACCGTCTATGTGAAAAAGTCAAACGAGATTCGTGTCTGCGCCGATTTCTCGACGGGGCTTAATGCAAAGAATATCAAAGAATAACATGATTTTTTACCTTCGCCGTTTAAGGAAAATGACGGACATTATCGACGTAAATACAAAAAAAAATATTAAGACTCCTTGCGGATTTAATACTTAGAAGGGAGTGTTATACGGACTTACCCATATGACACATGAACTTGTCTAAAATATATATCGCTAGCAATTCTGATTCGTAGAAGCAGAATAAGATATAAAGAGTAAGTATAAAAAAAATTCCGAAATTCTGTGTATCTTTAATTTGAAAAAAAAATTGAAGTCAGTGAAACAAAATGGTTCATATTTAGTTGAACAAAATATTTAAAGGCATCATTTTATTTTCTGTTTACCTGTGGAATTCACTTTCGATAATTTTTCTAATAGTTACTTTTCTAGAGGCTTTATGCCTGTCGAACTCTCTTTCGATAATTTGTCTAATAGTTACTTTCCTGGAGGTTCTTGCCTATGAAACTCTCTTTCGATATCTTTTATAATAGTTTCTTTTCTAGATGTTCCTGCCTGAGGAACACATTTTTTATTTATTTTCTAATATTTTTTCTGGAGATTTTTGCCTGCGGGATTATTTTTCGATGTCTTTTCTAAAAGGTTCTGTTCTTTCGCTTCTTGCTTGTGGAACCAACTTTAGATATCTTTCGTAATAGTTTCTTTTTTAGCGATTCTTGTCTTTGGAAACCACTTTAGATATCTTGCATCTCTTCCAACCCAAATCTTTAAAAATTTAAATGCAACGCCAATTGCCATCCTCTGTCTTCTTGAATCCTATTTTTCTTTTGCTCTTTCATTTCAGTAAATTTTCCCTTCGTTTTTTCACTCCCTATACCCCCCCCCATTGCATCTTAGTGGCATTATTATTTTGATTAAGGTGAAATGATTATAATTAAAAAAAATATGTAAATCTTGTCTATTTCAGATTTAAATACACAGATGCATAAAATACAATAAAAACTATTGTTTCCTTTGCCCTTATCGAGAAGGTTCATTGTCAATTATATTGGCTTGTCCGGAAAGATTATGCCGGGTTTTACTCGTTCATGTTCCAACACGTTAAAACACGACAAATTTATCAAGAGACATATGTTTACATAACATGCTTTTTTTTATGACCGTAAAGACAAAAAATGTCTCGCAAGTAACAAAAAGATAGGTTTTGATCTTGTCGAATCAGATTTACTATTAAGACATGAATAAATGGTTATAAACGAATAAAATATCACTTTGTTGAAATTTGTTCCATTTCTTTACACCCGTCATTTACATGTATAAATTTTGTTTAGGTTGAATAAGTAGGACTGAATACATCAATTGTGGCACATAGCTAAAAGGGTAGTGGGGTGAAGCCGGTCAATACTTTCTACACTAAACCTAGCTAATCAAATCCAAGTTAGAATTATTGCAAAATATTTCACCCTCCTTTTTTTCAGAAACACACGGTCCTGGGTATGACGGTAAACTGCATCCGGCAGCAAGACCTCTGATTTCGAGGTTTCGAGGAGCATGGAACCACCTCTTAATTGCTGTTGTTCCCAGGTCCACCATAATCCGGGATGGTAGCACCTGTTAGGCTCACAAATATGGGCAAATAGTTAACCTTCCAAACAGAGGTCAAAACACTATGAAAACATAAACACAGACTGAAATATATACATAAAAGGTTTTTGAAGGAAAATATTACCAACAAAACTATTTTGAAGGAAAAAATTTTTGAAGGAAAAGTATTACCAACAAAACGTTTTTGAAGGGAAAATGTTACCAACAAAAATATGTTTTTGAAGAAAAAATATTATCAACAGAAATATGTTTTTGAAGGAAAATGTTACCAACAAAATATGTTTTTTAGGAAAAATGTTATTAACAAAAATACGTTTTTGAAAGAAAAAATATTACCAACAAAAATACGTTTTTAAGGAAAAATGTGACCAACAAAATATGTTTTTGAAGGAAAAATGTTACCAAAAAATACGTTTTGGAAAGAAAAAATGTTACTAACAAAAATACGTTTTTGAAAGAAAAAATATTACCAACAAAAATACGTTTTTAAGGAAAAATGTGACCAACAAAATACCTTTTTGAAGGAAAAATGTTACCAATAAAAATACGTTTTTGAAAGAAAAATATTACTAACAAAAATACCTTTTTGAAGGAAAAATGTTACCAATAAAAACACATTTTAGAAAGAAAAATATTACTAACAAAAATACCTTTTTGAAGGAAAAATGTTACCAATAAAAACACATTTTAGAAAGAAAAATATTACTAACAAAAATACCTTTTTGAAGGAAAAATGTTACCAATAAAAACACATTTTAGAAAGAAATATATTACTAAGAAAAATACGTTTTTAAAAGAAAAATGTTATTAACAAAAATACGTTTTTGAATGATAAAATTATTACCAAAAAATACTTTTTTGAAGGAAAATGTTACCAATAAAATACGTTTTTAAAGGAAAATGTTACTAACAAAAATACTTTTTTGAAGGAGCTAATGCTTCGGTATTAAATGACCCCAAGGCGTTGATATGCTATAAAACAAACCAAACCAAACCAGAAACACAAATGCATGCTAAGATGCCAATAAAATAGTCCTGTTCTCTGTGCCATCTGACTCAGTTCCGGTCTGTCTTGTCTTGAAGACCGAACTCTACGTTCGCTTATCCGAACTTGTTCTTATGTGTCAACCTCAGTTTGCAGTTTGTGAACTTTTTGCCATATTACTTTTGCTTTGCTTTATTAGTGTTAATTAGTTTTGCATATATTTTTTGCTTGTTTTATATTAATTTTGCCCTATTCTTTTGTTTTTCTTGCTATTGCATATTGCAAAATTTGTTAATTTTACAGTATTTACATTATTCGGACTATCGTCTTCATCTTTGTTGCCATTTGTACGGTGCTTCGGCCGTTGTACGCTCCGGCCTTCTTCAGGAATTTTGAACCGAACTTTTTATTGCAATCACTGGGGTATATGATCTTCATTCCTTTCGTAGTAGAGCCTCTTTTGGTAGTCATGATTTATCTCCCTCTAACCTTGTAAGTTACTTGTTCACCACTGCTGTAGCCTGGTACTGAACTCACAACTCTTTGGGTTAAATCACAGGAACTAACGTCTATATCCAATGGGCCATGTGTCCTTAAGAACAACTGAATTTTTGAACTTATAAACCTAATTAATTCTGTTTATTGGGTAGTGTGACGCAGTCAGTCCTGCTGCTGGTCTAACCCGGTCACGGAAACCGATTATGATAATGTCCTTAGTCAGGGTTTATGCTGTCGATGCAGCACCAATTATGACGACACTCTCGGGACGCTAGTCGTGATGGTCTCGTCACAGCAGCTGGCCTTCGAGACTTCTCTTACAACGGTGATTCTCCCTGCCCAAGCTGTGAATTTTGATCTCAAGGAAGACACGTTGAAAACCCGGTAGCCGTTTCTCTACCACTTTAAACCAGACCAAACACACGTGCACACTCGTGTTGATAAAAAAAGAACGGTACTAAAAACATAAAAAATAAATAATAAATTCGATGACGCCTGGTTAGTCATAGCTCCCAGTTGGAAACTTCACTCCTTCAGTCGTTACATTTCTGGGCCGACAACCGACTGGACTCCAACTGCAACTGCAACTGACTTTCGTCTTCTCGGCTCTGGTTTTTTATACGTGTCCCAAATTCTGTTGGAAGGTGCGTGATGGACACGGGGTATCCATGCCAATCAAATCTTTAAGCAATAAGATTACTCTCAGCTCTCATTATGAGGCGGAGCGATTTTCTCCTAATGAATAGCAATATTTCTATTGACGTAATTTCTTTTCTTCTTCTTCCCGATTACATAATTTTTTTTAAGTTTTCAAATTTTCCAATCTTTTCCCAGTGAAATTCGGGAATCATGGATTTGACCTCCCTTAACCCAATCAAAAAATTTCGACGTGTTTTGACTTCCTAGATTTTTCACTTTCACCAGTCGTAAGGCCCAAGGCTTCCATTCGTTTCCGCTTTAATTACGCAATGGCTGCCAACGATGAGCTTGCTTGACCCACAGCCCCAGCTGCAAAAATATGTTTCCTTTTTATTTTCTTCAATTTTCAACTATTTTTTTTCAGATTTTATAAGTTTTGAAACAAATCATTTGTTTTTAACTCACCTCATATTGCGATTAACAATAAGCTACAGAAACAACAATACTACTTAGTAATAATTTCTTTCGCTCCGTCGTACTAAACTTAGGATTACATTTTTTTCTTATATTATAGTATTATATATTTTTTTACAAGCGATGCAATTACGTGCTATAGTAGTTCTGTCATTTATTTTGTTATTAAATTTACATTTGACCATGGCCACTCATTCTACACAATTTGCCACCGTTTTTTGTCTCACTAAGGATAATGTCCCAACATTTTCTTTTTGTTAATTTTTTATGGGATTCTCTCTTGCTTGTTAGTTATGTACAGTCAGTTAAGTTCCTTACGTGATACCCGCTTGGGCGATATACATGATACCCGCTTGGATGATCATGTCTCGAAAAAGACATCACTGACTGGACAGAAGGTTATCCCGCAGTAGATTGCCATTACTTTCTGCGGTAGACTGGTTGCCAGCCAAGGCTATAAAATCCAGGCTATTCTGTTATTTGACTTATAGCTAGAGGGGGAAAAGATGTATTATATTATTAAGTAGTAATTAGTGACGGATCAGTTTATTACTTCATAACAATAGAAAATCGGTACTCCACTTTATGCCCAGTAGAAGCCTTAATCATGTTTCCAACTACTATATTCAGCCAGTCAGTTAAGTGCCATACGTGATACACGCTTTTGGACTGACTGGGCAGGAGATTATCTCGCAGTAGGTTGCCATTACTTTCTGCGGTAGACTGGTTGCCAGCCAAGGCTTTAGAACCCAATCTCTCTTGTTATTTGACTCATAGCTAGATGGGAAAGAAATGTATTATATTATTAAGTATTAATAAGTGGGTGATCAGATTATTACTTCATAACAATAGAAAAACGATCCCCCACTTTATGCCCAGTATAAACCTTAATCATGTTTCCAACTATTATATTCAGTCACTCAGTTAAGTGCCAGAGTAATCCACGCTTTGGCGATCATATCTCGAAAGAAACATGACTGACTGATTATCTTGCAGTAGGTTGCCATTACTTTCTGCGGTAGACTGGTTGCCAGCCAAGGCTTTAGAACCCAATGTGTCCCTAGTTATGTGCAGCTGACCTTATTGTAAGAAATCGTTTCATGTTAAGTAGTCGACACAATTTCCTGGTTTCTTCTCAGTTAATCAAAACAGTGAATAGATTCACAAAATGTCAGTCGGGCTTGACCTTTCCTCAAACACAGGTGTCCACGGCAGGGAACAGGAAGAGGGAAAATGAATCCAGTGTTAACCATAAATGTTTGATTTGTCACAAGTTAACCTTTACTCGTTTCACTGAAGATCATACGACGTGCTAATGAAAAAAATAAATAAATAAATAAAATAAAAACATAACAAGAAAGAACCAAAACAATAAAAGCAATGGTCAGTTGTAACAGACAAACTTCATTGTGCTGACCCACTGTATCTATAAGATTACATACTTTTGACCTACTCTATCTAACAGGCAAATTGTGTTAGAGACTTTTGATACGGCAATTTCTGAAGAAGTCAAATTATGCCTACATTAAAAATTATCAAAGTTCTAGCTTCTATATTGGTTCATATCCCAGTATGAAATATACAAATCTCTCAGCCACAATACAGGACATTATGATTGAGACACGCATGTGGTTTTTATGTTCTGGTTATATACGCTGACGACACCACCGTTTACTCTCACCTCGATCAAAAATCTGCTGAGGTAGTAAAGAAGCGCAAAAGAAAGGACTAACTATAGATTGTAAGACGACGGAATATATGGCTATTAACAAGAGAAAAGTTAATCTCACTGCCGAGCTTGAGAAGGACCTCCAATCTGTGTTGGACTGGGGTAAGAAATGGCTCATAAATTTTAATGCTTCCAAAACGAAGCTGCTATCTATTAACCATCATAAACAATCGCTCCTACCCTTCGCCATTAGCATGGATCAGGCTAGCCTGCCTGAGAGCAAAGCACTACGCCTCCTTGGCCTAACACTCTCAGCGGACCTCAAGTGGAATAACCACATCGAATCCATAGCTAAATCCGCTGTTAAGAAGGTCGGTTCACTGTGCAGGGCCAGAAAGTTTTACTTGTCTGAGTCCATCTTGTACATATATAAATCTACCATCCGCTCGTGTACTGAATACTGCTGCCACATCTGGTCGGTTACTCCTGCTATTCATCTCGAGGTTCTTGACAAAATCCAAAGGAGAATCTGTAATGTGATCAATACCAACTTGGCAGCTCAGCTGCAGTCGCTCTCTCACCGACGTGACGTGGCTTCCCTGTGCCTCTTCTACAAATAATTTTACGACTTCTGCCCCAATGAACTTAGCTCACTGGTGCTCCCTATGTATAAATTTACACGAGCTACTAGACTAGCAACTAGGTCCCACCCTTTTACAGTGAAACTGATAAAATATAACCGCAATTTTCTATTCTAACAGCTTCTTTTCTCGCACTTCCCGCCTGTGGAATTCCCTTTCATATATTTGCTTCCCCGACAGCTACAATCTCCAGGAATTTAAATGTAAGGTCAATAGACATCTCCTATCTCACTAACTCGTATCCATTCTCTCAAGCTCTTTTCTCCATCCACTCCACCCACATTACACCGGTATTCTCATCCGTCTATTACCCTTCTCCTGACATCCCTTACAACTAACCCCTCTTTCTCATAACTTTCCTTCTATGTAACCCCCTGCGCAACAGTGACAGTAAAACTGCCTTGCATGGGGTGAAATGATTAAAAAAAATAAAATGAAGCATTTTGTCAGATGTATTCAACTATTTTTACTCACGTAGCCTTTTATCAGATCCATGTATTGAAATTTTTCCACATCTAGTCTTTTGTCAGACTTATGTATTCAACTATTTCACCCATGTAGCCTTTTATCAAACATGTATTCAACTATCTTTATTCATGTAGCCTTTTTCAGAACCATGCATTCAGATTTATTTTTATTCATGTAACCTTTTATCAAACATGTATTCAATTATTTTCAATCATATAGACTTTGTATGACCAATGTATTCAGTCGTTATTTTTAACCAAAATACTCTGGTGTATTTCAAACAGAAATTATATTGATTGGAATCTAAAATTTTGAGATTTTTATAAATTTTGAGATTTTGGGGCCATTTTTGAGCGATCGACACATTTGTAAACGAAAGTTAATTCTCGGTTTTAAAAATATTGCAAAAATAAAATATACGTCTGTCACACATCCAAATATAGAAATCTACTCGCGTAGAATTCGTCGGGATATTACATATGCGGTAGTCGATCTGAATGAGATAACCACTGGCCATCGTGTAAAACGATCTATAATGGGCAATAGATACTGACAACCATCGACTTCAGTCAAAGGACCGACTAAGTCGATGTGTATGTGTGTTGTAAGCGAATTATATATTATTGGGTTTATTCAGAAAACAAATCACAACATAAACATATGAAAAGTTCAATAAGCCACAAAGTCTTTATTTCAAAACACTTCAAATATACAAAGGTGTGTACAATGGGAATTGCTATTTGAAATAAAATATATCGTTTAGTACTTATGATAATTTCTACGAGCTTGAATATGTAAGAATTTCTACTTTGGCTGTCCGGGAACAAAGAGGGTGATCACGTGACAGTTTCCTATTCTCGTGAATATCATTGGAGTAGATAGACTAAACTATCGCCCGGTTTACACTCCATCCACGTCTATTGAACAGGTGGAGAGGCTCATCCCTTATTCCCTGTTTAGGATGTGGTTTCCGGCTTTCTCTTTTCCAATCTTTTTCACTCTTTTCTTCTTTTTCAATTGGAGTCGATAGAATTAACTATCGCTCGGTTCGCACTCCACCCACGTCTATTGAACAGGTGAAGAGGCTCATCCCTTGTTTCCTATTTAGAATGTGGTTTCCGACTTTCTCTTTTCCTATCTTTTCACTCTTACGTAGCCCCCTGCGCATCAGTGGCGTTACCGCCTTGCTCGGGGTGATATGATTAAAAAAAAAAATCTATGTTTAGTTTTCTTACAGGTTTAGTCAAGGGGAGACAACTTTTTGTCTTTCGCAACCAAACTTCCTGCCTAGTAAGCGGCGTTTAGTAATAATGATATTGGTTGTCTTTTTTCCGAGTAACTTTTCTACCCACTTTAGTATGGCTGGCCTTATCATTCCTGTCTATGTTTTCTGTATCCATTATTGTTTTGTCGCTATGAGATTGCTTTTTAGTTATTACTGGCTTATTAGTTTCAGATTCAATGTGTGGTTTTAACCTATCTATTGATACCGTTGATTGTATCTGGTTTGTTTTATTCACAAAAAAACATTATAAGTTTTACGTAACACTTGAAAGGGACCGGTGTAAGGTGCTTCCAAAGGTTTGTGATCTCTCTCTTTTATTAGCCATAGGTTTTACATGTTTTAAGTTTGTTTGGGGTGTATTGACATGATTTATTTACAGAGCTGTTTGTCATCGTTAGTATCGTCAACTAGGAACTCATTGTATGTGTGCCTCTAACTGCAAAGAATTGTGAAGTATTAGAAGAATTAATCGCAGCACGTGTACCCATTAATATCATCGAGCCATGATTCCTTTCCATTATTGCCGTCTTCGTTGTTCTATGACTACGTTCGACCATTTCGTTAGTCTGAGGATGGTAACTAGTTGTGCGCAGTATATAGAAACCAACTATTGAGGAATATTTCCGAAAATAATTCGCTCTCAAACTGGGTATCACGATCAGTTATTACATGAAGAGGAACACACCATCGTGCGATCCACGCATTAACAAATGCATTAGCAACAGATCGAGCTGTGGTATCTGGTTGTGCTTCTGCTTCTATTCATTTAGTAGCCCGGTCAATACAAATCAATACATATCTGTAAGGAGCGTTATATGTTTCATGATGTCTTCTAATCACAGGGAGAGGACCGATTATATCTAAATGTACCGTATTGAAGCGAATAGTCAGCAATTCAATAGGGTGAATAGCAGGTTTGGTATGTCTCTGAATTTTGCTTTTCTGGCATGTTTAAAATTCATTACTTAGGTCTTTTACTGTTTTATCAATAAAAGGTCAAAACATCTTGTTTTGGTAATTTTACAGGATGTTTTAATTACTGGCTGTGAAATACTATCGAAAATAGATTTTCGTAATTCACCAGGTATATATGGTCTGGTAATACCAGTGGTATTATCACAATATATAGAGCTATTATTGCCAGTGCTAAAATTGAATTTTTTTATGTCAGGGATTTTTTTAAATTCAGGGTCGTTATGTTGTGCAGCCGTCACACAGATCTACCGTAACTTCAGTTGTCGACACGCAATCAGATATAACGTTTTGATCTCTCTTTATGTGGCCTATATTTGCAATATATTCAGTTAGAATTGATAATTGTCGCTGCTGTCTGTCTGATATTACAGAATACGCTACGTAAAGACTTATGGCCAGTTAAAAGTAGAATTGTTTTTTTTATTTTATTTTCTTAAAATTTATATCGCCCGAAGCAAGGAATTTTACTGCCACTGTTTTGCAGGGGGTTACATAGGAGGAAAGTTATGAGAACGAGTGAGAGGTTATAGGGGATGTCAGGAAGTAGTTAAGAGAAGGATGACTGGCCATAAAGTGAGGGATCAGTTTATACATTGATTGTAATGTAGAATTGATCCCCCACTTTTATATCCACATTACAATAGTATAGAAATTTTTATTTTTATTTTTTTAATCATATCGCCGCAAGCAAGGCATTTTACTGCCACTGTTTTGCAGGGGATTACATAGGAGGAAAGTTATGAGAAAGAGTGACAGGTTATAGGAGGTGTCAGGAAGTTGGTAAAAGAAGGATGAGAATACTGATGAGAGTGGAGTGGACGAAGAGAGGATGAAGGTTAGTGAGATAGAAGATGACTATTGACTTTATATTTAAATTCTTGGAGATTGTAGTTGTTGGGGAAGCAAGTATACGGAAGAGAATTTCACAGACGGGAAGTGCGAGAAAAGAAACTGATGGAGTAGAATTGGCGTTTACATTTTATTGGTTTCACAGTAAAAGGTTGCTAGTCTTGTGGCTCGAGTAAATTCGTATATAGGGGTCACCAGTGAGCTAAGTTAACCGGATCAGAAGCCGTGAAAGTATTTGACTTCAATAATGTGCTTGAAATATAAGTTAAGTGTATAAGCTTCAAAAAGTTCTTTATTAAGTTGAATACCTCGTTTGAGTTTGCGTCAACTTCTCGAAGAAGTTAAAGCGAACTCAAACTTATTAAAATCGGCGTTCCTTCTACTACATGATGAAAGCATGTATCAATAACATAGTTACGGCCATCAGAAATTCGGTACATTCAGATAGTTGGTGAGATAGGGATGAAAATTCACTAATTTTGTTTTTAATATTGTTAAATGTTTGCAATTCTAAGTCAATTAGTGCAAACATAGCATGACTGCATGAGCGTATTTCGTCTATTAATGGCATGACTATGTCTGCGAATTAGGGATATTAATATATAAAAAAAATGAGGTTTGAAAAATTAAAAAATAATTAAAAAATACTTTGATTTTTCCTCTTAATAATAACATAAACGTTTCGATGGAAGAAGTTCATTTTGTTTAAGTTTGGGTACTTTGTCCTCATGCTGTACTATATTTTCTCAGAGTTACCCAACTGTTTGTTTAAATTTCAAACTTACACGTGAAAAATATATAAAATACTATTTTAATATATGTTGTCCAATCAGGACGCTGTTAAATAACATCCTTATGGAAATTAGGTGTGAGCCAGAAAATGTAGAAGCCAGGTTCTGAAGCAGAGTTGAAGGTAGTTGTATATAATTTTACAACACAAAAAAGAAATTTATTTACAAATTTACACAGTTGTAATTGTCAGTAGCTTATTTCAAGATAAATAATAACATATTAAAAGTTGTCGATGTGTTAAACAGAGAAAATGTTCATATTAAATTATCAGATACTAAATACATTTCCAAAATTCGTTTTCACACAAAAGTATTAAATTAAATTCCATAGAAACAAGGTTTCAAAAATAATTAAAACAAATTGAAAGAGTCCATTTTTCGTATTAAAAATATCGCAGTGGAATTTAATATAAAAGATATATTTTTAGGTACTTAGCTTCAAAGATGGAAAGAGTCTTTGTCAATTGTCATTAAGAGCTAATGATGTAAAGCGCGGAATGGACATCGGTGAAGCGTAGTCTCTTCATTTTTTTCTCTGACGCCGACTCACTTTCTGGTGATTATTAAACTGGTGAAATGGATTCTGTTTGCAGCATTCAAATTAAAGCCACATGGAAAAAAAGTGGGCGATTGTTTTTACATTACATGGCTTGTGTACACGGTCGTCTGCTTCCTCTTTGAGGAGACGCCAGGTTTAAGTACCGTCAAAATGGATCAGCTGAGCTAAGCGGGAAAATTGTGTCTCGTGATGTAATAATTTTGTGGAGAAAATTAACCAATCAAATTGCAGGTTTGTAGGAAAATCAAGGAAGTTAGTTGGAGCCTCTTTCTACCAAAAATGCACGAAATTTGATTAATGAAAATAAACTGAGATTTATAAATTATAGTTATTTTTTCATCCAATGGTTTTACGAGTTTGCAAATTGTGAACAAGAAAGTTATTCTTATTTCGTATCCGTCACAGTTCTATATACAATGTTATTGTCCCATGGAAGAATTCTGGATGGAGAACTTGGTGCCTTGAATCTAATCTGACTGCAAATGAGTGCTGCTGCTGTTTTCACCATAAAGTGCATTCACTGAAGTTTCTTTTCTGTTACAGACACTGTTGCTGTCGAAGACTTGCTTTCATTTTTGTCTTTTTTTTCTTAGCGGTTTCTGTATTGTATTTATTTTTAAATGTAAATAATGTAAATATCAAATTGATTGAAATTCTTTAAAACATTTCCGTTAACAACATTTTGCAGTAAATGCAAATCTCGGAAACAAAAGTACTTAGATTATTATTTATCTCATACATAAACCTATTTTGTACAAGGGAGGTAACTTACAAAGATACGTTCTTAAAATTACTTCCCCTGTATAGTTATGTAACCAGATATGCGTTGTTGTGAAGTGGATATTGGCTTGGAACGAGAAATTGACAGATCCGAGTTCGAATTCCAGTTGAATTCGTTGCATTCACTTCACTTGGTTCTCCTTTCAGCTATGGGTTAAATAGCTGGGCGTATGGGTTCTATAGCCTTGGTTGGCAATCAGTCCACCCCAGAAAGTAATGACAACCTACTGTGACAAAATTTTTTAGCCCAGTATCTTTCGAGATTTTTTTTTTTATAATCGTGTGGCTCAAAGCAAGGCATTTTACTGCCACTGTTGTGCAGAGGATTACATCGGAGGAATGTTATGAGAAGGAGTGACAGGTTACAGAGGGTGTCAGGAAGAGAGTATGAGAAGGAAGAGAATAATGATGAGTGGGGTGGACGGAGAAAAAAGCATGAGAGAGCGGATGTAAGTTAATGAGACAGGAGGTGACTATTGACTTTACATTTGAATTCTTGAAGATTGTAGCTGTCGGGAAAGCAAGTATGCGGAAGGGAATTCCATAGGCGGGAAGTGCGAGAAAAGAAGCTGATGGAGTAGAATTTGTATTTACAATTTATTGGTTTCACAGTAAAAGCGTTGGACCTAGTTGCTAATCTTGTGGCTCGAGGAAATTCATATATAGGGGGTACCAGTGAGCTAAGTTCATATGATCGCCAGGCATTTAACTGACTGAATTGTTGCAACATAGTTGAATTATTTTCGAAGTAAGTGCTTCTAAGAATTCACTTAGAAAGAAAGATAAATGATGAAAAAATATCGAAAACAAGAATCTTTGTCATTAATAAAAGGAGATTTGAAAGGATTTTGTTATGTAATTTTTTTATAATCCTAGAAATTCTATTTACAATATCTTGTTTTTTGGCATCTAAGCGATACTACAAATTTGTACAAATTTGTACAAATTTTGGGCGTTGTTTTGCCGTGAAAAACACCTTGATTTGAAAATTCTTTCAAAATTCAATAATTTTCCGATTTTTATGAAACTTCACGGCTTATTAATGAAGAAAAGTAATTTGGAAATGTTTCCTTATTAGAAAGTTCTTGTAAAACATGATTTCTCTGCATCTGCTACTCCTTGCCACTCATTTAGTTTTATGAAATTTTCAGAAATTTTTTTTTGTATCACATATTTTTTGCAAGCACAAATTCGCGAAGAATTGAAATCATTCTCTTGGATGAAATAGGAACTCCAGTTGCAGACCATTCAATTAATCCAGTATTTTAAAATAAATTTTGATTTTTTTTTGTTAATATACATAACATTATCAGAAAATGAGAGAGATGCCGATAATAAAATTAAATAAAGCTATACAGCAAAGTAACTAAAATTTAATAAAGTATTAGACTGCTTAAAACATTTTCTTAATTTTTAAAGATTACTAGGTAGTCAATATATATGAGCTGTGATACAGCGAAACGGGCTTGTATGTGGATGACTAATATATATATATATATATATATATATATATATATATATATATATTGGTCATAAATCTGAAAAACAAAAACAGCTTGGTGATAAATCCCAAAGGATCCTATTAATATTAGTTATCAACAATGAATGATCTGTCTCTTTCTTTCTTTTTCCCTACCCTTACTTCCATTTTTTTAACACACACATACACACAGACAGACACACACACACACACACACACACACACGCACGCACGCACGCACGCACGCACGCACGCAGACACACACACACATAAATAAATTTATTTTCCCCAAATGTTTTGGACTCGCTCATGAGATACGTGGTCAAATTTAACCTTCGAAATGCCCACCCGATATGACAAAATTTGAATTTTTATATGTAACACACACACACACACACACACACACACACACATATATATATATATAGAGAGAGAGAGAGAGAGAGAGGGAGAGAAAGAGATTATATATGCAAGAGAGATTGCTGCCTAAATACACAATTATATATAAATTTAATTCTTATATGTAATATATATATATATATATTACGTTCGTACAAGCGTTTTCTTTTCTGGACGCAAAGTATATAGAGACTGTTCTAATTTTTGCATATCCGAGCACTTTCGGCTATTTTAGCCATTATGTAGGGCTATTTTTATTTTTTATTTTTAACTGAATGTGTGTTTTTTTATATATGTTTCTGAAGTTATAGGGATGTTATATTTTTAAAACACTGTCAACATGTTGTGGCAGTGTTCGTGGTGAATGTTATTGAGTGTTGGCTTTTCTTTTGTTCATTACTAGGCCTTCCATTATTTTTAATTTTTTTTTTTTTTACATGTGGATGAAACTTTTAGATTTGTATTTTCTACTAGTATGTTTCGGATAGAGTTTTGTAGGTTTGAGTTCTTGTTTAAATAAGTCCTAATTGAGCTGTGTTCACGTAGGTGTAATGTGAGTCATCAAGATAGGCATGTAGTAGTTTGGTTTGATAAGAAACACATTTCATTTGAACTCGTAAATAATGTTTCTTTATAGTTTTGATTGTACAGGCGTATTGTTAATTCTGATGATAAAGTTAATTTCTTTTGTAATAGATAATTAGTTTAATTTTCTTGTTCAGGGCGACTGGGGTTGTGTTTAACCCCTAACGCTTTGATCAGAGCCAAAACGAGTAGGTAGATCGCTAAGAAAATAGACCCTTTACCCTCGTTCCATCACCACCCATCGCAAGTGAGAGTCGTTTGCTTTCTGCCACGGAAATGAAAAAAAAAATCACCACAAAAGTACAAAAGTAGAATTGAAGTTAAGTAAGGCTGCTCTGTCCGTAAAAATGTTCAATTAAAATATTAAAAACAAGCAACAGAAGCGTCTTCTTCTTCTATCTGCCCTGTTCCCTTCAGGACATAGGCGATCATGGCTTTCCATGTTTCCCTATCAATGGTGGCTCTGAGCACGCATTCTGTTACACCATGCAATCCTCGTTCCGTCATCCACCTGATTAGGTCCTTCAAATGTATCATCCGTTGCTTTCTCCTGTCTCTCTTTCCCTCTATCTGGACTGTTAGTATCAGATTCTCCAAGCCCTCCTTTCTCATTGCGTGTCCCAGGAACTTCATCTGTCTCTTTCTGATGCTCAGTATTAATTTCCTTTTTGTTTCCATTCTTTCCAAGACCTCATCATTGCACACATGTTCGATCCATGATATTCGCAGCATCCTTCTGTAGAACCACATTTCAGTTGCTTCAAGTTTTTCCTTCATTTTTGATGGTATTGTCCAGCATTCACTGCCATATTGAAGGACGGACAACACATAGCAATCCAGTACTCTCTTCCTACGATATCCGCAGCATCCTTCTCTAGAACCTCATTTCCGCTGCTTCCAGTTATGTCCTAATTTTCGATGATATTGTCCAGCATTTGCTGCCATATTGAAGAATTGACATCACATAGCAATCCAGCACTCATTTCTTTGTTTCTAGTGAAATTTCCCTGTGTGTTAGTATTTTACTCAGCTTCTGGAACGCGTCCTTTGCCATGCCAATTCGCCTTCGGATCTCTGTGTCGCACTTTCCATCTCCTGTTAGAACACTTCCTAGATATTTAAATTTTTGTACTTGCTTGATTATGGTATCCCCCACCTGTATTTGGCATTTTGGGTTGCACCTTTTGCTGATGACTATGCATTCAGTTTTCTTAAAGTTTATTTGTAGTCCTTTTTGTCACTCCCCACCGCTACCTTCTGTCTGGGTACCTTAGGTTGTTTAAATTGTGGCCTCCGATTACGAATCCAGGCATAACTTCTAGGGTCCTCACAATATTCTCGCTGCACAAGTTGAACAGATCCGGTGAAAAGACACATCCCTGTCTTCGCCCCTTTCTATCTTTGTATATCTACTCAATTCATTACCTGTCCGTATGCAAGTGGTTTGCTGCCAGTAAAGATTCTTTATTACTCTCAAGTCTTTCCCAAATATGTCCAGGCTACCGAGAATCTCCATCAGTTCTTTGAAGCGTCTAACTAACTTATAATGTCTCGAGGTCATCTTGTTGATTGTCAATTATTTAATTTATTTTTTATGATGTTTTCACTTCTCCTTTCTTTGCCATCCATTTTTTTAATATTTTAATTTTTTAATTTTTTTTAATTTAAACAGGTTAATAGAAATAGATAGGCCCACCTATCGCCCGTACCGGACCTCTTCCATGTCTGTTGAATAGGAGTAGAAGATCATCCCTTGTTCCCTGTATAGGATATGGTTTACCGGATCTCTTTCTTTCTTCTCCCAGGGCAAAAATCATTTAAATGTCTTAACTTTCGAACTATCCAGTGGCTTAGACTTTCAATCGTGAGGTTTACTAGGATAGCGATTTCCTGGCTGCTGCTTCTGACTGGTCTATAGGAGCCCAAATTATTTGCTAGCGCTTAGAAAGGCTACTCTGAGCAAGCGGCATAATATCGGGGTATTTGTAGTGCCATGTCGCGCATGGGCAGGTGTCCTTTTATGTATTTCCGGTGGGTAACCCTGAGGTCACACTATGCTCTGTTCTCAGTCAAATTCTGGCTGGTTTGTATTACCATTGACGACAGATAGTGACAATCTCGCTGGTCTTTTATTTCACTCCTCAAAACGAATCTCGGTCCTGGGCATGACGGTAAACTGCATCCGGCAGCAAGGCCTCTGATTGGGAGGTTGTGAGGAGCATGGAACCACCTCTTAATTGCTGTTGTTCCCAGGTCCACCCTGACCCAGAGTGCTAGCACCTGTTAGGATCCCAGCTATGGGTAAATAGTTAACCCCCAAACAGGCGTCAAAACACAATGAAAGTATAAAAATAGACTCTTATAGAAATATATATGCATAAAAACAGACCTTTATGGAAAAATATAGAGTCCTGGAACGAGTCCTTCGCCATGCCAATTCGCCTTCAGTCTCTGTGTCGCACTTTCCATCTCCTGTTCGAATACTTCCTAGGTATTTAAATTTTTGTACTTGTTTGATTCTGGTGTCCCCCACCCGTATTTGGCATTTGGGGTTGCACCTTTTGGGTTGCACACTAGTATACTCGGCCATTTTAGCTCACAGGAACAAGTTGGTGATGGCTCTTGGCTCAAAAGATGCCTACTCGTTGCTGCTTACAATAAATGTAATCGAGTCTTCGAAGAAGCAAATTCCCTATTTGCTGAGAGAATGAGACACCACATAGCCTCTAACAACTTTCATTCTCGTAATTCCTAGTGGCTCTGTAATAAGAAATTAAATAAGTATATGGCCTCTATACCAAACCTCTTCAATCAATTTAAAACGTTACCATCTTCTGTTGATGAAGCTAAATGCCTTGCCGTAAATTATCCTCAAACTCTACTCTTGACTTATCCAGAATAACCTTACATAACACAACTTCTAAAACTGAGTCTCTTTTGAGTGTTATGTATATAACCCCTTCCAGGGTTTCTGCTATTATAGCTAACCTAAATACCCGCAATGAATGTGTACTCGATGCTATCCCTGTAATAGTCCTTAAAAAGTGTGCTTCTGAACTGGCCTCTGTTCTCTCTAAACTGCATAATAGATAACTCGCTGTTTCCTGCTCTAGTGAATCATCCGACCCTTCCAACTATTTAACTATTATATCTACTATATTTTGTTGCTACCCCCCCCCCCCCCCAAAAAAAAAAACTATATATATATATATATATATTTTAACAATTTCGTAGATTTAGAAAGTTATTAATATATTAGACGGGGGGGGGGGAGAAAAAGAACGCATATGTATATGTTTTTTCTTACTAATGTTTGTGAATATTTTTCCATATGTGAATGTTTGTAGGTTTATTCATCTATGCGTTCTTTTTCTCTCCCCCGTCTAATATATTAATAACTTTCTAAATCTACGAAATTGTTAAAATATATATATATATATAGTTTTTTTTTTTTTAGCAACAAAAATATAGTAGATATAATCGTTAATTAATAATGCTGATCTTAATTTTATAAAATTTTAATACCAATGCCCACCAAGATTAATTTTAAGTCTTCCCACATATTCTCCAAAGTAAAAGTTGCTTTACTCTGATTGGTCCACATTGTACATACAATAATGCCTCCCTGATGAAAGAGGTCTTGCTTGTTCTTAACCTTTTAAAGCCATTCATTTTGAAATAACCACATCACTTGATAAGACACAGAAAGTGTCGAAACAAAATAGCTACTTGTAGTGATATTGTAACATATCAATGTTATAATTTATTAATAAATATTATATATATATATATATATATATATATATATATATATATATATATATGTCTACCATTCGTCCATACTTAGAATATTTCTACCACACACACACACACACACACACACACACACACACATATATATATATATATATATATATATATATGTGTGTGTGTGTGTGTGTGTGTGTGTGTGTGTGTGTGTGTGTGTGTGTGTGTGTGTGTGTGTGTGTGTATAAGTCTACCATTCGTCCATACTTAGAATATTTCCGCCACATATGGTTCGGTATCTCTGTTATTTACTTGGAGCTCCTTGATAATGTTGTGGGGTCTCTCCTTTTTCCAGGATAATAGACTCGTCTAGAGTATACATATACTCCTGCATAGAATCAAGACGTCAGACATCGAGAGATAGCGTTAGACATCGAGAGATCCGTGAGATAACGTCAGATCCGTGAGATACTGACAGATACCGAAAGATACCGAGCGATACCGAAAGATACCGAGCGATACCGAAAGATATATAGAGAGATACAGCGTCAGTAGTTTATAGCATCTCTGAGCCCCACTCAGCCAGAATATCATTATACAGCACTCGTCAGCTTCCGACGTGGACATACTAATTCTACTACGGCTTCACTTCAGAGACTTGTATATATCCTTTTTACTAAACCCGTATTCCTGAACCACTGACCCCCGTTCAAGTTTGTATTCTTTACGTTACTAAACCTATTTTTCTATCTCAAATTCTGTTTGTTGTTCCTTTATTTTGTGCGGTTCCCATTCCCGAAATCCACAACAGATAAGATCCAAAACGAATCAGCAACATTATTGGTTCTGATCTGGCTGCTCGGCTTGTTACTTTCCCCCAGCCGTAATGGTGTCTCTCTATGTATTTTTTATAAATATTTTCATGTAATTGTTTGGATGAGCTCTTCGGTATGCTACCTAGACATTTTGAATTTGGCGTCAAGATCTCATCAATTTACACTTGAGTTGGCTAAATGTAGCATAAATCCCATGCTAACAGGTTCTTTTTCTTGCACTCCTCGCTTGTGAAACTCCCTTCTTCTTCCATGCTTTCCAGTTAACTTTAATCTGCAAAAATTTAAATGCAATGTCAAATCGCTACCTACTGTCCTTTTGATTATTCTCTTCTCTTTCTGCTCATCATTATTGTTGCTATTCCTAATTGGTCGTCGACTTGATGACAAACTACATCCAGCAGCAATGCCTTTGATTGAGAGGTTTTGAGGAGTGTGGAATTATCTCTTAATTACTGTTGTTCACAGCTTCACCCTGCCATGGAGTGGTATCACTTGTTAGGGTCACAGCAATGGGCAAATAGTTAACACCCGAACTGGGGTCAAAACACTATGAAATTTCAAAAATAGTTCTTATAAAAAAGACTTTTATAGTAGAAATTCCAGCAATATTTTTTTGAAGAAAAATATGACCAAAAAGTAATTACCAGCAAAACGTCTGACTCTGAACAAAATTCTCTTCATAAAAATGAGTCAATGAACCTGATTTACAAACTGATGTATTACAAAGAATACATATTCTATTCATACAAACTTCTCCTAAAGATCTTTTCGGTATTAAATAACCCATTGATGCTGATATACCGTAAAACAAATAAACCAACCCTGTTCCTAATTCTTCCACATCTTGTAACTCCTTGTACCATAGTGGCTTTACTGACTTGCATGAGGTGTTACCAATAAAAAAATCACCCTCAAAGCTAGAAAATGAGCACACAATGTCTCAGTCCGTTAAGTGCTATACGTGATAGACGCTTGGGCGATCATGTCTCGAAAGATACATAACTGACTGGGCTGAAGGTTATCCCGCAGTAAGTTGACATTGCTTTCTGCGATAGACTGGTTGCCAGCCAAGGCTATAGAACCCAATCTGTCTTATTATTTAACGCATAACTGGAGGAAAAAGACAGATTAATACCTTTCCCAAGGGTATTTGTGCGTAAGTGAATGCAAGGAATTCAACTGGTGTTCGAATTCGGCTCTCCGATTTCTTATTCCGAGCCGATATCCACTGCACCACAACGCACATCCTGCCGTCTGAATTCAAATAAGGCAAATATTAATTAAAAGTTTCTATCATTCAAATTAGAGAATACGTCAATTTGTTATTGGATACTTTTAGTTTGGCTCTCTTTTCATGCTTAATTTAATGCTACTGTAGATCTTTACAAGTTGGAATATATCTTCAGATTAGAGCCCAGAGAGTCACAAAAGAAAGCGCCAGTAATTGGCCATTAGTTCTTTGTAGGAATTTTTATATTTCCCTCAGTTCAAGACAGGTTCAGGCATTAATTATGCGCGAGTAACCAAATCAGGATTCTGACATTGGAATTAGTTTCTTTCTGAGGCTTTCTTGGATGTGCGTTGTGGTGTAGTGGATATCGGCTCGGAACGCGCAAATACCCTTGGGAAAGGTATTAATCCGTCTCTTCCTTCCAGTTATGGGTTAAATAACAGGACAGATTGGGTTCTATAGCCTTGGATGGCAACCAGTCTACCGCAGAAAGCAATGGCAACCTACTGCGGGATAATGTTCTGCCCAGTCAGTCATGTCTCTTTAGAGACATGATCGCCCAAGCGTGTTTCACGTATGGCACTTAACTGACTGACTGAATATAATATTTGGAATAATGATTAAGGCTTATATTGGTCATAAAGTGGGGGATCCATTTATTACTTCATAACAATAGGAAATCGATCCCCAACTAATTACTACATAATAATATAATAGATTTCTTTTCCCTTTACCTATAAGTCAAATAGCAGGACAGATTGGGTTCTATAGTCTTGGTGGGCAGCCAGTCTACCGCAGAAAACAAAGGCAACCTACTGCGGGATAATCTTCTGCCCAGTCAGTCATGTCTCTTTCGAGACATGATCGCCCAAGCGTGTTTCACGTATGGCACTTAACTGAGGCTTTCTTGTTAGACATTAACCACTAGGGAAAGGACTTGTTATCAGCAGCAGATAAAAATTAATTAATTTAATTAGGTTCACATCTGGAAATCAGATAATGAGGAATTAGATGAAATTCTCGCTGGGATGTGGTTAATGCAGCAATTCTATACGCTGACTGGTGTCTGCTGGCTTGCTTTTTGTGAGTATCAATATTCGTTTGCAACATTTTTTATGTTACAATCATTAAACAACACAAACCCGGATTGAGAATGGCAACACCAAGATTTTTCAGTTGCGTTTGAATCCCTTACTTGAATGTATTGATTACAATGCACAATCCTCAGACTTCAAATATGTCAATATATAAAAACTTATTGAACTCTATAAAACACTTAATCAGCGTTTGCTTTTTGTATTATCTGATATGGAAAGGCATAATTTGTAGACTGAATCCGTAGCTGGTATAATAGTTATCAATGTAGTTCATATGATACAAAATCCTATATTTTACAGCAAATAGCTGAAGCCTAAAAAAGTAGAAAACGCACGCATTAAATCGGATCAGAACCACACACACACACACACACACACACACACACACACACACACACACAAATAAATTCGGTACTAAATACAAAAAAATAAGATCCAAAATAAATCAAGTGATTCTCGTAGCCGATTGGACAAAAAATCAATCGAAACTTCAATGACCCGTGTTTATCGCGCAGGCAAATAAGTTTGCGTTCAGAGCCGATCACATCATTGAATAATTTATGTATTCACGTTTTTGGTGGTAGACCAGCAGTCAGCCAGAGACCCCAGCCAGACACTAAAGAGACGACAACGGCAACAGCAAAACAAGACACTTCAGCTGACTCCCCACAATTAACACACAATAAGTGAACATTTTCTCTGATCATTTATTTTTACGGCCTTTTCTAAACCAATCACTTTTCACTTAAACAAACGAACTCTTTGAACTTTTAAGGTATTTTACTGCCATCAGAAATAAGAGAGTGAAAATATAGATTGTTTATTTATTGTGTATATACAGTGCCGTACTTAACAACATCGCGTCACCCGTAGAATGCGCCTTGCGGCCCCTCTACCCACAGAATGCAACTTGCGCCCCACCCTCGATCATACCGAACCCACAATAAATGGTACTTTAAACAAAATAACATACTCTCAGGATGCAGATATTCGGTGATCACGAAAAAACGGAAGAAATCGCGGAATTGGCGTTTTGAAGCGAAACATGACGAACGTTTTCACAACTTTTAGCTACTTTTTGGTGATCTTCCTAACTATTTTTATAGCCATTTCGGCTATCAATCTTCTACAGTTTTTTCAATTATATATATATATATATATATATATAGAGAGAGAGAGAGAGAGAGAGAGAGAGGGAGAGGGAGAGACAGAGAGAGAGAGAGAGTGAGCCGGGTTGATAGATGTCTATTTCAACATACAGGTAAGATAATAATTTTCTAGTTAATCCTAAGAATTACTTGTTAATTTTTTAATTGCAATACATCTGCGGAACCAAGGAGCCTTGCAGCCCCAAGGAAACTTGCGGCCCCTAGGGAACTAGCCCTCCTCGCCACCCGAAATTGCGGGGTCTGCGGGGGCCCTAAGCACGGCCTGTGTATATATAAAATATATGATTCTTCTTTGTATTTTTCTACAAGACATTTCTTCTCGTGTTGAATGTTTCTTAAAATTTATGTTGTATTTTCTGGACAACATACTCAGCACTAAATTTTCTTTTTTTAATCCGGGTATTCTGTCTCCATAAGTGAATTTGGTGAAGTAGGTTCAGATTCTGTTTGAGTCTCTTGTCTTCACTTTATTCGCTTATCCCAAAGCAAAAGTTGAATTACCTTACCTGGAAGTTACTTAAAGTAACTATAACCATTAACTATCAGCCAGTTAAGTGCCATACGTGATATACGCTTGGGTGATCATGTCTCGAAAGAGACATGACTGACTGAACAGAAAATCATCCCGCAGTAGGTTGCTATTACTTTCTGCGGTAGACTGGTTGCCAGCCAAGGCTTTAGAATCCAATCGGTCCTGTTATTTGACCCATAAATGGAGGGAAGAGATGGATTAGTACCTTTCCCAAATACGACGGGCAAAATTCTCACTTGTACTAACATGTAAATAAAATGTTTTGTAGTATTGAACCCTATTGCTTAGTATCTTTATTACTACTCAGTGACCATTATAACACACTTTATACTAATACCTTTGAGAAAGTAATGAAAGCATTTTTTCTCTTTTTAGCTATGGATATAATAGTAAATCACGTTGAACTTTGTAGCCTTGGTTGGGACTCAATCTATGAAAAGGACAAATCCATATTCAGACCAGTTGGATGTTAGGCCTAAAACTATTTTCCATAAAATCTCTTTACCCATGAAACTGCAGTTACATCGCATTGTGTGTTTGTAAAATATTCGCTAGATTATATTTTTGAAAGTCATGAAATTTTTGACAATGAAAATTTGCGCTTAGCCACATATATTTAGAGATATGAGTGAAATGTTTTTTGTTGAAAAAGCCAGCCAGGTGCGCAAAAAAGGAAAACATTTTGTATTTGGATTTTTATTTTGTCTAGTAAGGTCAGAGGTTCATGTCCAACGTATAAGTTTGTACCGGAAGATAGCTATCAATGACGAAGGCTTGACATCAAGCTGACAGTTAGAAAATCTTTAGTAGTAATTTTGTTTTTTGATTTTGAAGAGTTTGGACACAACTGTTGAAGCGTACGGTTGAGTAAAATCGGGTCTCCCCAATGTGGGGTGCTGACAACTCTGATCAAACATCCTCCTAACCTATGCCATGTCACCGAAGATGTCTGTATGAAAAATAAAAATAAAATATATTTTATATTTTATTTACATTTGGGTCTAGTTTGGGTTTTCAACAGAGGCGTTTGTTGCTGATTGTGTTTGTTGTTGCAGATTGTATTTGTTGTTGCTGACGGTGACGATGAAGGACAAAGAAGATGAAGAGAAAGGTTGTAAAATGATGATGTGAAACTGATTTTTGTGTAGAAGTCGGGTTGAGTGCTCCCCGACAAAGTTCATGATTTGAGTTGAAAGTTTCAATCGCCACCCTGAATTTGATGCGGAATTTGGACAGTTTAATCGTCGCCCAAGAATTTTGAGAATGGTCGCCGTAGCGGCAGCAGTGAAAACCACCAAATATATGAAGTTTAATGTTCGTCACCAGCCCAACATCGCCGTGCAGCATTCGTCATTCGTTTAATCAAACACCACCTTTGATCAGCAGCGTTGGATCCAGTATTGTGTTTCAAGAAGAAATATATACCCGAGAAATATATACCCGAGAAATATATACCCGAGAAATTGGTATATAACAGTTGCAATGCAGAGACTAAATTTACACTTTAATATTTCAAGATAGTATTGTGGTGGATAAGAAATTAATAATTAAAAACATTTGGGAAAAACTCAGACCATGACTAAAAACATTTGGGAAAAACCCAAAGAACCAACCTTCTGATGAAAAACTTCTGATGATAATCCTGCATAAATCCTGTAATCTGTAGGGAGTTCGGTTAAGTATGACACAAGGCCGAATCAAAAAAACATTAATCAGCTCCGTATGGCGACAGTATCACATGGTTTAGTGTTATTGTGGTTCTATTCTCCATGGAGAGTCGCAGGTTAATCTTTAAAAAATCAACATTTAAGACGTGTTTGGGCATATAGAACAGCTGATTCCACCCAGCATATTGACAGCACTTGTTTTATTACTTTTATTATTAAGTATCCGACATATAATAATAATAATAATAATCATAATAATAATAGAAAGTATATAATGACTAGCAGTTTAGCCCGGTTTCACTCGGGTAGTTTAAGGAATAATAAGAATAGAAAACATATGATGAATTTACACAGCAAATACTTACACAACGTCCACCCTCGTCACTTTTATAGATATAGACTAGCAGTTTAGCCCGGTTTCACTCGGGTAGTTTAAGGAATAATAAGAATAAAAAACATATGATGAATTTACATAGCAAATACTTACACAACGTCCACCCTCGTCACTTTTATAGATAGAGACTAGCAGTTTAGCCCGGTTTCACTCGGGTAGTTTAAGGAATAATTAAAAAAAAAACATATGATGAATTTACATAGCAAATACTTACACAACGTCCACCCTCGTCACTTTTATAGATAGAGACTAGCAGTTTAGCCCGGTTTCACTCGGGTAGTTTAAGGAATAATAATAAAAAAAAACATATGATGAATTTACATAGCAAATACTTACACAACGTCCACCCTCGTCACTTTTATAGATATAGACTGGCCAACCCCCATTCTCGGTATCCTTAACCGCCTATCACCCACCCTCTGACATTTCCTATATTCAACCATCCTTCCTCCACTCTATGTAGCCCTCTGCGCAGTAGTGGCAGTGAAATGCCTTGCTCGGGGCGAAACGCTTATATAAAAAAAAGTTTAGCCAGGTTTCACTCGGGTAGTTTAAGGAATAATAAGAATAAAAATCATATGATAAATTTACATAGCAAATACTTACACATCGCCGACCCTCGTCACTTTTATGGATATAGATAACAATGTAGAATGTCTCTGTTGGATTAGGGTGGGTGGGAGAGCAGCAACAAACATATATATAGGTAATATGAAGTGGGTTGATCAATTCTATATTATAATAAATACATTAACTGATCCCCGACTTTGTGGGGTGATATATATTTTTCTACTACTAATTTTGGCTTTCTGAAAAATTTCAAGGTTTCGTTGGCGTTCTAAAATTTTGATCTATATCTGAGCGCAACTCTCGTCGAGCTAGACCGCAAAATGCAGACTCTAAGTCAAATCTATCAAACAAACAAATATTTACACAACGTCCACCCTTGTCACTTTTATAGACATAGATTACAAAACGTCTGTCAAGAAAATCGAAACATCGTAAGAGCCTGGATGCAAATTTAACATTGATGATATAGCGATCAATGTACTTTATATATACATCTTTTATGTACCGTGTTTCATCAGGGCGTAGGCGATCATAGACCTCTACATCTTTCTTTCCTTTGGAACTCTTAATAAATTTTGTCTTGTTATTTCTCCCAGCCCTGCTCTGCCATCCATTCGCTCAAGTCCATCAAGTATGTTACGTACTGTTTACCATGTTCCTCTATCCGCTCTGTGAGTAGCAGATTCTCCAAGCCCTCCTCCTTCATTACGTGTCCCAGAAACTTCAACCATCTCTTCGTGATGTTAAGTATAAGTTTCCTCTTTGTTTCCATTTGCTCCAAAACCTCGCGGTTTGCTCACATGTTCGGTCTATGGAACGCTCAGCATCCTTCTGTAGAATCACATTCTGTTGCTTTGAGTCTTTCCTTCATCATTGGCTGGTTAGTGTTGATTAATCCTTGTCTCCACACACTAACCCATCCTACCGATGTAGTTAGTACCACAGTGACGTTTAAAATGATAAATTATGGAATATATTGATATTATTCTTAACAATTCTATGAAATTACACTTGAAATTATGATAAGTGTAAATTACACTTACATTACACTTTTTTGTATAATTTCTACTTTTACTCTAAAGAGGAACACTGGCCTACAAGTGGTAAGTCCATTAATAAACCTGCTGATAATAAATTTGCCGAGAGAAGATATTTACTACCGTTCTTACCCATTCTATTCTATGACAGTGGCAAAATTTGCATCCAACGAATTGGCAATGGATCAAAAGAGCCAGCAACATTCCCTTCTCAAGGGAATTCTTGCGAAAGTGCCAAAAGCAGTTTCAAACGATAAGCATGTCAATAAATTATAATTTAATTACCGGTTAATTTTCTGCATTTGTTGCCCCGTGAGATATATAAATGAAAACGGCTTTTGCTTTTTGATGAAGCTAAAATGGAAAATGTCGACTGTATTAAATGACATATAATTTTATAGAAAGTTGTGGTATCTGGTACGTTAATGTTTATCCAGGTATCATAAACTACTAGTACTACCAACACTTAGATATAGCTTAACTTCATCATCATCATCATCATCATCATTGTCGTTATCGTCACAAACACTACCACCATCATCATCACCAGCCATATTAAATCTATTTAAAGTTAATATCTTTCCATGACGACTGTGACTGAGCAATTCTTTCATGCATCTTACCAGAAAACCTGTCTCATCTCTTCATACTTTGTTTGGTTTTCACTGACTGCATATAGAATCACACACTGTTGCTTCGAGTCTTTCCTTCATCACTAAGAAGATTGTCCAGCATTCGCTGCCATACAGAAAAGCATATCACGAAACAGTTCAGATATCTGGATAAAAAAAAAATTAAATATAAAAATTTTAGATTTCATCTATCATTAAAAAGATTAGCTCCGGTGAAAGAAAAATAATATTAAAAATTTACTTCGGATCATCGCTGAGTGGTCAGAACATTCGTTTCAAAACCAGGAGACGTAGGTTCAAATATCACTAGGATCTATTTGTCAGGATGGGGGTTATTGGTCTGGCGGGGGCGATACCAGCATCTTTTGAAAATGGCAGAAACTATACCAATGGTTGACCTAAGGCTTTTGAGTGAAATTGGGTCGATAGAACGATTTGAAGAGCCGTTGATGATCGTGCAAGCATGAAATCACAAGTCATCGATAGCGACTCTTTTCTTAGTTTCTTACGAGATTTTCCTGTTTCTTAATACTTTGCTTAGGTTTTGGAAAGCCACTTTCACTATCCCAAAGAGCCTTCAAATTTTAGTGTTGCCCTTTCCGTCCTCTATTAAAACACTTCATTTTGATATCTCCGATTTGTAATATGCATGTTTGGATATCCCTTTTGCTTACAACCATTACTTATGATAATTAATGTTGAATTGAAAGTTGCATCAATGCCATACATTTATAGATATGCTGCAAAATTAGAAATGAAACAATCGTTTAGGATCATTCTACTTATATCAATTACTAGCAGTATAGCCCGGCGTTGCCCGGGTGTAGTGAAAGCTTTAAAACTAATCCATGGTCCTGGAGCTCAGACTCTTTGGACATTGGCATGAAAGACTAAAAAGCAATAGTTGTTTCCAGTTAAAGCGAAACTGTAGACTGAAAGTAAAATGAATGGATGTAAGTCAAATTTTGATTTCCTGGTATCGATATCAAATAAGTTTTTTCGTCGTAAACTGAATTTTGAAGGCTAAATAAGTCCTCTGAGTAAATGGTATCATGGCTGAGACTAAGAACTACAATTATACCTACTTAGAGCCAAACCCGAAGCAAAAACTAAAATAAAAGGGCTGAAAAACTGATTTTGATCAGACCCGGTAGGATATCGGAGTCAAATAAGTCATCCAAGGATAAACTAACCTAAGTAAGTCCATGAAAACTTATTGTACCCATCGGGAGTAAAATTGGAGAAAATGAGCCATATTGTTGGCTGAATATCGGTTTTTGATCAGATTCGATAGAATATCAGGGGTATCGATTTCCGATATCGGGGATATTATCGATTTTCTGCACTATTGTAAGAACTGCAACCTTGAAACTTCTGAATATCATTTCTTCTGTCTTTGTCTATGAGTGTATCAAATTTAATTAAAATCGAACCGCACCTTCTCTAACCCGATTTTTTCGATTATCGATTTTCGATATTTATCGGGGGTACCTCGACACAAAACCTAGCTAAGAACACTCGCAGACGCTGATATTACAACTGTGTAAATTTTCAAGAAAATCGGTTCAGCCTTTTCGGAGTCTATAGGTAACGGGGACACACACACACACACACACACACACACACACACACACACACACACACACACAGAGAGAGACAAAGTTCCATTTATAAATAAGTTTAGATCTGGATTAATTAACCAAGCAATTATATACAAGGAATAGGTTTAATAGTAAAAAACTTTAAATCTACTGACATTTTACACTTAATTTGAATTTAAGATCACGGAAATAATTTTTGAATCGACCAAACTATTTGTAAATCAGTAGAGTAGAAAGGGTTTTTTTTTTTAGTTTTGATAGTCATAGGAGAAGAACAACTTTGAATTCAAACCTCCTTGCTTGTATAGACACACAGTAGGTTACCCCGCATTACTTTCTCTGAGTAAGCGATAGTTGGGAATTCTTGAATCCTGCCGTTAACTTGAAGGATGGTTAAGATATTTCTTCAAGAGTAATGCCTGGTTATTCGTATCCGAATACGCCTGTCTACTAGGGCAATTAGCCAATTCCTGTTGCAAACACCTGCTCAGACACATTTGTGTTTGTTCAATACCCAGGGATCTCACGTTGTTTATACTGAAACTATGTTGAGCAGACCTTAGTTACGGTTTCTGGTAGAGTTCGCATTATCTAGCAGGATCAACAACCTGAACAAGACCAGACATCGGTCTTATTATAGTGTCGTGAATGTTGCATATGATCTCCTCAGGATTTCCCCATGGATGAAGAAAAAATTTGAGGCAAGAGAAATGGAGCTTTACAGTAGGATGCTGAGAATGCCATGAACAGAAAATTGAAACAAAAAGGATACTTATATTTAACAGTAGAAAACGGCAGTTGATATTTTTAGGACACGAAATGAGGATAGTGCGTTGTGGTGCAGTGGATATGGACTCGGAACGACAAATCGGGAAGCCGAGTTCGAATTCCAATTGAATTCCTTGCATTCGCTTACGCACAAATACCCTTGGGAAAGGTATTAATCCGTCTCTTCCCTCTAGTTATGGGTTAAATAATAGGTCTGATTGGTTTCTATAGGCTTGGCTGGCATCCAGTCTACCGCAGAATGCAATGGCAGCCTACTGTGGGATAATCTTCTGCCCACTCAGTTATGTCTCTTCCCAGACATGATTGCTCAAAGCAACCTTGAAACTTCTAAATCTTGTTTCTTATGTCTTTGTCTATGAATGTATCAAATTTGATTAAAATCGAGCCAATCCTTCTATAACCCGATTTTTTCGATTATCGATTTTCGATATTTGTGGGGGGTACCTCGGCACAAAACCTAGCTAAGAACACTCGCAGACGCTTATAGTACAACTGTGTAAATTTCCAGAAAATCGGTTCGGCCGTTTCGGAGTCTATAGGTAATGGACACACACATACACAGACACTTACACACACAGAGACAAAGTTCCATTTATAAATAAGTTTAGATTGCGAAGGCACAGCAGCTCAGAAAACTCACTCTGACCTTTCTGCTAAAAGAACATTCGAATTTGATTGTAAGGACATCAGACTCAACACAGAGGCCTACATCAAGTTCTTTGAAGAGGTAGTGCAGCCCTGGGTCAAGAGGGTGTATCTGCTGGAAGGCCCCATATCTGGCAACGGGATTCTGCACCATGCCACACACGTAAGAGACCCAGTCATGGCCGTCAGACAAATTCTACGACGAGACTACCTCTTGCATCCGGCCACCTAATTCTACGACGAGACCACCTCTTGCATCCGGCCACCTAATTCTACGACGAGACCACCTCTTGCATTCGGCCACCTAATTCTACGACGAGACCACCTCTTGCATTCGGCCACCTAATTCTACGACGAGACTACCTCTTGCATCCGGCCACCTAATTCTACGACGAGACCACCTCTTGCATCCGGCCACCTAATTCTACGACGAGACCACCTCTTGCATCCGGCCACCTAATTCTACGACGAGACCACCTCTTGCATCCGGCCACCTAATTCTACGACGAGACCACCTCTTGCATCCGGCCACCTAATTCTACGACGAGACTACCTCTTGCATCCGGCCACCTAATTCTACGACGAGACCACCTCTTGCATCCGGCCACCTAATTCTACGACGAGACTACCTCTTGCATCCGGCCACCTAATTCTACGACGAGACCACCTCTTGCATCCGGCCACCTAATTCCCCAGACTGCAACCCACTTTATTATGTGTGGGGCGCAGTTGAGCGGGAGACCAACATAATTTCCATGTAACAGCAACTATAAACTGAAGGCAAGGATTATGGAAGCATTCACCAACTTACACAAAGAGACCGTTAAGAAGAGTTGCAGGAGATTCCGAAGTCGTCTGGAGACTGTGGCTGAATCTAGTGGTGATTTTATTGAATAAATTTACTCTTTAGTATTTTAAGATATTTTTATGTAATATTCATAAATATATTTGTTAAAATCAGATGTCAGTGTTATTTTCATTTTTGCATCACTTAGACGTCAATTCATCCATCGTTAATTTGTTTCAGAGAGAATAAAAATATATTTTTGATGAAAATTCTTCATAAGATACAGGGCGATGCCAACTTAAAATTCAACTATTTACAGAGAAAGATAAAAAATACACCGAATTTTGAACAAATATCAAATTAATCTACGGATATGCGGACGGTGCAGTGGATATCAACTCGGAATGAAAAAGACAGAGAGCCGAGTTCGAATTCATTGAATTCACTTACGAGCAAATAAAATAATTTAATTTTTTAAACTCATTATTCAAAATATATAACATAAATTAATTCCAAAATAAAATAATTTAAATACTTATTTGCATTAAAAAAAATTATGAACATCACTTACTCGTTTTCGTTTATTAAATGACGTTTACCTACCTCTGCCGATCCTCCTCGCAGCAACTACCTATGACGTCTGGTGGCGTTATTCCGTATCCAAGCTCGAGTCTCTCGGCTGATTGTTGAATTGATCGCTACGGCCCGAGTTTTGTCTCGCCCCACGTTGTGTTATTTGATCTCAAGACTCTCCTTGTCCCAACAGTAGACCTTTGAGGGCAAAGTCACACGAGAAAAAAAACAAAAAAAATATTTTGAATATAAGAAATTTCGTAGATACAAAGTTGTTAGTACAGTTTCTACGCAATAAATATCGACCGTTTTCAATTACCGTGACATAGTGTTTGTTTTCTTGGTTTTTAACGAGACTTCTGAAACAAGGTTTTTAAATCAGGGTTTTCCTTCTGAGCGGCCAATCACTTCAGATCAGGCGAAGCTTCGATCTCGTCTCTCTCAGGTCATCGCACACTGTCTTCATTTCTCTCTTGGTCTCCGTTGATCTCTGGTCTCTTCTGCGTCTACCATCGAATCTTACTCGTGTGTCATGTCTCCATCGGATCTTTCCGGTCTGCACTCAGCGTCTTCCTGTCTGCACTCTCTGTGTATCGTCTTCGTCTCCAGCTGAGGTTGGGCATGACGTGCTGTAGGTATGCTAGCGTTCCCCCAAACAACTATTCAGGGTCCTCTTCTTTCTTTGGTCACCTGATCAGACCAGTCTTCTTTCTGCTTTGTGTGAGTGCCTTCAACCATTGCCCATAGAGCGGGGAACGTTTCTCCAACTTAACTTAAAATACCACCGGAGTATTTTCCTAATTGGTCATCTGATAAACCCCATTTTTCTTGCGTTGTGTGAGTATCTCTTAACATAACCGCCTAAGGGGCGTGGTCTAGCTCAAACGGCCAAATTCTAACTATCCACCAAGATTCTTCTTATCGTGCCCTTGTGTGTGGTCGTTTTCGCGCCTGAAATTTTTCATTTCAATTCTTTGACCAACAAGTGACAAAAAGGAGGACAATCCCTTGATGTGATACGTTTTATCGTATTTCGACAGACGAAAAATTTAAGTGCTATTCTACTGTTTTTGTTTGGAAGTCAAACTGGTCTCAGAATTTTGCGTCTAGATACGTTCTTGTATTCAAGATTCGTAAAAAACATTATCTTAGCAGGTTGCTCGTTTTCGATGATTGTAAAAATATTTATCTATTCTTAGTTTTCAGAACAAGCCGTCACAAATTTCAGTTTTTGACAAAATCCAGATGTCTCTGTTTACTTTTCTAGCAGATGAAAAAAATCAATTACTATTTTCTTCTGTTTTCTTTCGCCCGGTCATCAGGATATTAAAAATTAGCTTCTTATCAATCGACCGAAATTTGCGGTTAGAGAGGCGAATTCCTCTATATTCCCGCGGGAGGTCTTTAGAATATGGCTTCACTTATCTCAGCCCTGACCAAAACAAAACGGCTTCTTGGTTTTCAAAATTTTAACTATCAGTTTTTCCTATTTTCCTTCATCTGGTCATCGGCATAATAAAAGTTAGTTTTTATCCCTTGACAAACGCCTCTCCAAAAGTGTCACAATTAGGCATTCATTTGTGTCCCTTTATGTTCTTTATTGTTTGCTTGACTTTAGATGCATTCGTAAATTAAAAAAATTAAAAAAAAAACAAGAAAAATTCTCCCATTTAGCTAAATACTTGTTAGAAAATAAAATCCTTTCATTTGCCTTGACAAAGTGCCTCATAGAACAAAACGCGTCAGTTAAAATAAGTTTTCATTTTGTTTTTATTCATAACTATTTTAATTGACACTGTAATCAGTTTATAATACACTTATATTACACTTGACATTTGGATCAGTTAGTATCATACCTGTATCAAACATGACACTGACTATCTTGCTTTACACTTACTTTAAACTGAGACCAATTCATATTAGAGTTAACATTATTTGATATTGTGATCAATGCATATTACACTTACATTACGCTTGGAAAAGCCCATGAGGTTGTCCAACTCGAACAACACCGAAAAGCCACTGGATTTGAGTCGAAATCGTTTGAAACACGAACCCAAAATCCTACTAACTGGTGGTGTTCCCTCACAATCGGAACAAAAAAACTTTGAAGTTACCAGAAGAGAAAAGAAAGAAATCAAGTTATAAGGTAAAAAGGCCCGACAAAGTCAACCTCATCCTTTACCAACATTACCATGCAGTTAATGCCATCGGCACTTTCATGCAAGGATTAGTCTACTTAGTCATTAACGCCACCCTCATAAAAAGTGATCAGCAAAGAAGAAATTAAATTGTTGGATACAAGACCAAGCCGACGACACTTGATATATTGCACATATTTAACACTGTGTTTAGTAGTTTATATTTCATTTATATTACATTGTCATCAGGTTATAGGACACTTATGCCTCAATTTACACTGTTGCTATTTAATATTAAAGGTGAAACAAAAATTTACACTACATTTACACTCCAGTTTTATGTTTATGGAGGGTTGGTGGACAGGAATTAATATGAATTATATTCAGGTAAAAATGACCAATCACATTGATAGTTATTCAACAAATGCTTGGCTATCACTGATCCAAATGTATTGACACACCTATGCTAATCATTCAGATTGTGTTTTTGAATATTGGCTGGTTAGTGTTGATTAATCCTTGTCTCCACACACTAACCCATCCTACCGATGTAGTCAGTACCACAGTGACGTTTAAAATGATAAATTATGGAATATATTGATATTATTCTTAACAATTCTATGAAATTACACTTGAAATTATGATAAGTGTAAATTACACTTACATTACACTTTTTTGTATAATTTCTACTTTTACTCTAAAGAGGAACACTGGCCTACAAGTGGTAAGTCCATTAATAAACCTGTTGATATTAAATTTGCCGAGAGAAGATATTTACTACCGTTCTTACCCATTCTATTCTATGACAGTGGCAAAATTTGCATCCAACGAATTGGCAATGGATCAAAAGAGCCAGCAACATTCCCTTCTCAAGGGAATTCTTGCGAAAGTGCCAAAAGCAGTTTCAAACGATAAGCATGTCAATAAATTATAATTTAATTACCGGTTAATTTTCTGCATTTGTTGCCCCGTGAGATATATAAATGAAAACGGCTTTTGCTTTTTGATGAAACTAAAATGGAAAATGTCGACTGTATTAAATGACATATAATTTTATAGAAAGTTGTGGTATCTGGTACGTTAATGTTTATCCAGGTATCATAAACTACTAGTACTACCAACACTTAGATATAGCTTAACTTCATCATCATCATCATCATCATTGTCGTTATCGTCACAAACACTACCACCATCATCATCACCAGCCATATTAAATCTATTTAAAGTTAATATCTTTCCATGACGACTGTGACTGAGCAATTCTTTGATGCATCTTACCGGAAAACCTCTGTCTCATCTCTTCATACTTTGCTTGGTTTTCACTGTGTTACGTCGGGTAACAGAATTATGTGAAATAATACAAAACAACGTAATAGTATAAAAGTAGGTGTATTGACAGGAAAGAGAAGTATTTACAAGAGGTGAGGATTAATAGAATACAGAACAAGGTAATTAGTATACAGTATCGTCGGAGAGACGCGATAGATTGACTAGTAGAACACTTCCGGTGCAATACCGGAAATACCCGACTGACTTGCTCACTCGACTTCCTTAGTCTACTTCCTTACTCGACTTCCTTCCTCGAGGTATAATCACTACTATTTTATATAGTGATTCGAATAGTCCATTTCCGTGGAAAGGTGGAGAGCGCCCCGACACACGTTGTGCATCATCGAACCAACCATTTGTTCCGTCCCATATCCTCCTTTTTCTAATATTCAATGTAAATGCGTTGTTGACCTTATGCACCATCAAATAGGATACTTAATAATAGCTATTAAACCAAACATACAGGAAATAATAACTAGAAGCTTCAAATGTAATATCAAAAAGTAAACAAATTAACAAAACAACTTAACTGGCTTGTTGTTCCTATTTCATCAGATTTTAAACAAGGAAAAATGAGCACAACGTTTATGGAGGGTTGGCTGGCAGGAATTAATATAAATTGCATTAAGGTGAAAAAGACCAAGTACATTGATGATTATTCAATAAATGCTTGGCTATCAATTATCCAGATGTTTGACACAACTATGTCAATTGTCCAAACTGTATTTTTGAATATTGGCTAGTCAATATTGATTAATCCTTGCCTCCTATCTCTGATCCATCCTACTGACGTAGTCAGCACCACAGTGACATTTAAAATGATAAATTATGAAATATATTGATATTATACTTAACAGTTTTATGAAATTATCTGCGTTGCATACTCTCATGAAGAAAAAATTCTTGTGTCAAGATCAACCCTTGAATTTAAGCTGAAAAATTGTTAATTTACCAAAATTCTTTACATACATGTGCAAGATAATATAAGGTAACCAAAAACCTTCTGTCCGTTTTTAAAGAAAATAACAGAAAACGATTCGCAGTATGTGTAACTTATATTTAGTCTTCAAAGTAATCGCCATTGGCATCCAGCACCTTCTGCTAACGTGTCCCCAGCTGTCCAATGCCCTTGCGGTAGAACTCGGGGGTTTTGACGCAAAGAAGTTCGTGAGGGCTTTGCGCAAGTCTGCTTCATTGGTGAAGGATTTCCCACGAAGATGATTATCCAGTGAGTGGAAGAGGTTGTAATCGGATGGCACAAGGTCAGGTGAATAAGGTGGATGGCACAATGTCTCCCACCCAAGTTGCTGTATGGTATCTCTAACCACTCGTGCGACATTCGGCCTGGCGTTATCATGGAGGGAAAGCACACCTTTGCGATTCACCAGTGCTGGCTCCTTTTGGCGCAATGCTTGTTGCACACGTTTCAATTGCTGCGAGTATAGGTCTCCAGTGATTGTTTGGCCCATTGGTAGCAGTTCATAATGAACCACTTGACGACCTGTCCACCAGACACAAAGCATAATCTTGCGTGGGTACATAGGCGGTCTTGCGGTGTGAGGGACAGCATCCTGAGGACACAACCAATGTCTGGAACGCTTGGGACTTTCGTACAGAACCCACTTTTCATCACTGGCAAGCACTCGCTTGATTAAGGATGCGGAACGGTGGCGAGAAAACAGCGATACGCAGGCTGCCACTCGTTGTCTCTTGTGGACCTCCAACAGCGTTTGCGGAACCCACTTGCTCAGTTTGTACATCTTACTTAGGCGGTGCAGGTGAAGTTTAACTGTTTCATCGGAAACGTTGAATTGTCTTGCAAGTACACCACACGTTAGACTACTGTCCTCTTCAATGGCCGCATTCAGAACTCCGTCATTCAAGACCTGTGGTCGTCCACTGCGAGGCTCATCATGGAGAGACAAATCTCCCGACTTGAAATTTCGAAACCAACGCCTTGCAGTACGTTCATCCATAGCACTATCCCCAAACGCTTGACATATGCGGCGACTTGATGCAGCTACTGATAAGCCCACTTTGAGGTCGTAAAGCAAACAGCCCCTAACGAAATCTCTAGACACTTCCAGAGCTGTCCGGCTTATAACTGATGGCCGGGTAAGGTGCAGATGTTTTTTATAACGTCTGATGTTCCTACTTCCGGTTGTCCGAATTTGAAAACAATTGCTACACGCTTTTCGTATATATTTCAACATCATTCAATGACTTATCAAAAACGGCAGAACTTTTTTGGTTACCTTGTAAAACAACAAATTAGGGCTTGGAAATGCCATATTTTATGGCAAAAAGAACTTAGTAAAAAATATTGACAATTCCTCTTGTTTTTATAAAGAAAAGAAAAGATGAATCGCAGAACCCAGTCAGCCCTGGTGCAGCCTTGTTTGCACTGCAGCCATAGCTCACTGGAACAACTACTTCAAAATCTATCGCAAGGGACGGTTTAGTCTGGCCCTTCATTCTTTCAGAACAGGCCGCAATCAGTGTTCAGGATAAACCATACGAGCATTTTCCATGGTAGTGGCAATAGTGCAGTGAGAAACTCGCTACAGCACGCCTGTGAGAGAGAGGTTGGAATGTAGAAAATAATTTTTCCAACAAGGATTCGGAAACACTTTTGAAAAGTGATGTCTAGGCAGCTCCTGACCAGATATTGGTCTTGTGTGCTGCCCGTCTCGTAAAGGCTAAACAACTCACGGATTTTGAGCGTCAAGTTATCGTACATTTCAAAGAAGAATATCCGATGTGGGGGTTGACAAATAGGCAGACATTTTTCAAGAATTTTTCAGCCGCATCAGTCGTCACCAGTTTTCAACGGTTGTCCCTCGTTTTTCTGAATTGACCATTTTTTTTTTACTGGTCACCCTATAGTATTTATATACGATTCTACTGGACATAAATTAGGTGTTCATCTTTCTGTTGTTGTTAAGTAATAAAATGAACCCCCAAGAATTACCACATATTCACATAATAACGAACAAATATATTTAAAGATTGATAATTGAAAACATTCTAATGATAACAAGAACATAACATATCACTTTCATATATGCCACTGTGGTGGGTAGATAAGTAGTAGTGTGAAATATACCCTTTCTCCTTTACTAATAGATTGACAGAGAAACTCTCTCTCTCTCTCTTTTTCTCTCAACACATACATTTCCCTCTTTCTATTAATCTATACTTCTAGAAAGCTAGATATTAACCCGAATATAACTTATGTGGTCAAATGACGTCATGCGAAAACCAACCAATGATTACCACGCCCGCCAAAATCAAATCAGAAACGCGTAGGCGTTAAGTAAATATATATAAAAAAATCAGTGGACATGAGCATAGCCTCTTTAGTTGATTCATAATTTGCCCACTACGAGTGTGGCGTTCGGGTCAGCCGTCGGAGATTCGATCAATATACCAAACAGCCAAAAGAAGATAATTTTCGTGCAAACCAGAGATGTACTTAAATAATATTCATGAAAAGAATACGAAGAAACCCAAGGAATGAATTCAAGAGTACAATCTACACACTCAAATTCTCAGAACAAGTAAGTAACCTATCTCAAACAGCAACCTGATACTACATTCCACCTGACACACAGATGGAGGAACAAATATACTATACTTACATCAATATACACAGAAGAAAAACTCTTCATAAACTGAACACAGCAACACATATATAATAATGAACATTCACATGAATACCACAATGATTTATACAAGAAAAATCAAAGGCACAAAATACAACAAAGATAGAAATGATAATAATTCACATATAACAAAACATGGAACATTGTGGAGCCAACAAGAATAAAATGGTGGTATAATTAATAAAACTGGTCTTTATTTATTTATTATCTTAACTTCGTTTTTACCATACTGGCCACCCCGATGTTAGTCTATGCCATGCCATCATTTATTATGTTTTATAGACATAAATTGAGGGATCAGTTTTTTGTTGTTATGGTGAATTTCTAAGCGTAACTTAGATGTGACACAAGGCCGAAAGTATGGGGAAATCAGTGAGGATCAAACTCACTACTCAGTTATAAATATTCTAGTAAGACAAGTTAGACTTGCTAAACATTATACCACGCTGAGTTTTCTGTTGTTAAGAAATTAAACTCCCCAGTTTTACCACAAATTAATAATCTGTGCAGATAGAAGCTTACTTTTTTTTAATTCTTTTCTTTTATTTCTTTTTCAAAGGTTTTAATTTTTTTGCAGATTGAAAAAAACTTTGAGAGTTTTGGAGATTAACAAAGATGGCCGACCAAGAAGCATGCTCCAGGATTGAACAGAGGTCAGTTATCAAGTTTTTGGTTGCTGAAGGGTGCAAACCAGTTGAAATTCATAGGAGAATGCCAACTGTGTATGGTGTCGGATGTTTCAGCCAAAAAATGTCTACAATTGGGTTAGATTGTTTAAAAAAGGACGGAGAAGTGTTGAGGATTAAGACAGGCCTGTGAGGCCTGCAAAAGTGAGGTCTCCTGAAGTGATCGAATCAGTCAATGACCTCATTCAGTCTGACAGAAGGGTGACAGTGGATGACATTGCAAATACTTTGAGCCTATCTATTGTGACAACACACAAAATTGTCCATGATGACCTTGTCTACTCGAAGGTCAGCTGCCGGTGGGTGCCAAAGATGCTTACTGCAGAACACAAACAGAAGAGGGTCGAGTTGTCCCAGCAGTGTCTTTCCTGTTATGAGAAGGATGCCTCTTCAGATTTTCACCTGTTTGGTTCCTTGAAAGAGTTCATGAGAGGCACGAAGTTTGAAAGTGACGATGATGTCAAAAGTAATGTAAGCGATTGGCTGAGGCATTAGTTCAAAGATTTTTACGCTGAGGGAATATGGAAGTTTGTGCACAGATGGAAAAAGTTTTCACACTGCTGGGAGACTACGTTGAAAAATAAAAAAAGTAACCGTCTATCTCTATTAGAAGTCCTTATACCGAAAAATTCACTTTATTTATTGAATGACCCTCTTATATATCTAAAATACCAACTGGAAAATATTGAACAAAAACTAAAAAATAATTAACAATAATAGTAATAAAATATTTACTTTTATTACGATTATTACTAAATCCTTTTCTGGAGTGGTCTTTTACGCACAAATACCCTTAAGAAAGGTATTAATTCGTCTTTTTCCTCCAAGTTATGGGCTACATAACAGGACAGATTGAGTTCTATAGCCTTGGCTGGCAAGATGTCTACCGCAGAAAGTGATGGCAATTTACTACGGGATAATCTTCTGCCCAGTCAGTCATGTCTCTTTTCGAATTTTTTTAATAATTGTGAATTTATTTAACAAGAATAATGACACTAATTTTGTTGTTTTGAAATAACACATTTGTTTAAAAGCTCTGCATGAATTTTTTCTTTGGAATGCATGATTAAGAGTTCAGTTTTCGTAAAGTAAGACGAAATCCATTTGTGAAAGAAAGACAAATCGGGTGTCGCTGTGTGTGTACAATTCTGGTCGGTGAACAAGTTCGCCCCAGTGTAAATGAAAACGGAAATAATGTCTCTGTTCCTCTTTCTTTTTTATTGCCGACAATAAATAAGAAAAGGGGAGAATAAATTAGTGTGGTGTGGGTGTGTGTGTGTTAGTCTGTGTGTGTGTGTGTGTGTGTGTGTGTGTGTGTGTGTGTGTGTGTGTGAGAGAGAGAGAGAGAGAGAGAGAGTAAAGCATGTCGCCTAGTTGAGATGTCCGGTTGATGACCTGTGACTCTCTGCAATGTTCTTTCTTTATTGACAGCACCTAAAGAATAATAATAATCAATGAATGCAGCGCAAAATAGAAGGTGAGAAAGTAAGAAAAAGCAGGTCGCCTGGAATTGGCGTTCAGTTAGATGACCCGTAACTCTCTGAAGAGAAACACAAAAGTCACGCGTATTCATACGATTGTGAAAAATAGGATTTGATCAACTTTTAAGATTTTTTCTTGCTTCTGATTGGCCAATATATAAGAAGTTGTATCAACTTTGTTTCTGCAGACGTTAGCACAGAGTAAGATTTAGTGTGCCGACTCTCTTATGAATAGAGTTTTCTTTATTAGTGAATAAATAAATGTATATGCTTTTTTATTGGCTTGCAAAAAGATATAATGTGTTCTAGCTCGGTTTTTCTATACAATCAAATCTTACGAAATGCGACAGTTCCACTGCTCATATGTATGTATATCTGTCTTATAAACGCGCATAGCACGAGTGAACAAACGAAACAGCCAGTACCGTCGGCGAGGCAAAAAGAAACGAAGACAGGAATGGTTAGAAAAATCATTGTTTAGTATTGTATGCAAATTATTTGGTAAGTATAAATAGAGAATAACTGGAGGGTTAAGAAACAGAAAAACCCCGTCGTTACAAAGGACACGGAGAGCTGTGCTAAGACTACCACTACGCACAAAGAAATGCGAATTATAACAATGGCGTCGTCGATAGGTTCCTTAAATTCGCTGGATGATCCAGAGAATATAGAAACATGGGTAAGAACTTTTGCTATATTTACAAGAATAAAAAAATGAAGAGATACAAAGAAAACAATATACTCGATTGTTACAGTTGGGCGCAATGTTATGAAGAAAATTTTGACAATGTGTTTTGTTACTCGAGCGAATTAGAAGAAATTATATTTGAAGATATTGTGAAAATTATAAAAAAACAAAACATAAGACGAAAAAAGAAAAGATTGGTAATGGTTAAAAGAACCAAGTTTTTCGTAAAAAGGCAAGCACCAAATGAGTTTATTATACAATACTTGCTTAGATTGAAAGAAACAGCCAAGTATTGTGAATTTGAACAATTGGGTGAAAAGGAAATGAATATAGAAGATCGATTGATTCTTCTTAGGTTAATTGACGGCTTGCAAGACCAAAACAACAAGCAAAACAAGTAGAATGTCTAGCGAGTAGCAGAATGAGTTTGGAAGCTAGAGTCGAGTTTTGCAACAATTAGAGCTGATTAGAGAATTTAATCAACAAAAGAAAAATTCGAGGCATACATGACGAGCACGACCAAATCCATAATTAAATGTAGATATTATGGGAAAAATCAGGAGAAAGACAAGTACAAATATCCAGCTCTATAAAAAATATATTCAAATTACAAGAAAGAGATCATTTTCAGAACGTAAGCAAATATGAAAAGGGAATAGAAAAAATAAAGACTCGAATTGGCATGACAAATGACGCGTTCCAGAAGCTGAGTAAAGTATTAAGACACAGGAAAATTTCACTAGAAACAAAGAAAAGAGTGCTGGATTGCTATGTGATGTCATTTCTTCAATATGGCAGTGAATGTTGGACCATATCATCGAAAATGAGAACAAGACTTGAAGCAATGGAAATGTGGTTCTACAGAAGGATGCTGCGGATATCGTGGACCGAACATGCGAGCAACGATGATGTGTTGAAAAGAATGACAACAAAAAGGAAATTAATACTGAGCATCAGGAAGAGACAACTGAAGTTCCTGGGACATGCAATGAGGAAGGAGGGCTTGGAGAACCTGATACTGACAGGCCAGATAGAAGGAAAAAGAGACAGAGGAAGGCAGCGGATAACATATTTGCAGAGCTTGATCAGGTGGATGACGGAACGGGGATTGCGAGGTGTAACAGGAGAAAACATACTAAGAGCCACCACGGATAGGGAGACGTGGAGAACCATGACCGCCTACGTCCTAAAGGGACAGGGCACAAAGAAGAAGAAGAAGAAGAAGAAGAGGAAGAAGAAAGACTGTTCTAAACCATATCCGAAGAAGTAGAAGCTGAAATATTTACAATGAAAACACAAAAAAAGAAGTAAAGAAAAAATAAGGATAAATGGCCAAGTATTTAACATGCAAGCTGATACAGGCAGTGAAGTTAGGTTGATAACAAAAAAAATCTGGATAAAATTCATCATCATCGTCTCACCATTTTTCACACAGTGGTGTGTAGGGCAGTAATTTTTTGTTACTGTTTCCGTAACTAACTGTTTTTTTATGGGGCAGTGTTGTTAGCCCTGCGCCCAACCCCCAAAACCTGGAGGACCGGTGGACCATTCTTGGTCCTTACGTTTACAGCATCTGGTATTCGCAAACGGTCACTGATCTAAGTACTGATCAGGCTCGATATTGCTTAACTTCGGTGATCGGACAATTTCTGCAGATATTGCGGCTGAGATTTTGAATAATGTGTCTGATTCTGATTCTGGTTGCGCCGTGCGTGTTTGGGCTACGAGTGGTCTTCCTATCCGAAGTAGCTGCTACCTTACGTTGGCCAGCACTTCCCCAGGCTCTATTGGGTGGTGGTAACGGTTTAGTTTGTTTAGCTACTGCGTTAGATAAGATACTGTGAGATAAAGAGTGGTCGTGGGTCAATTCTGATGCTGCGGTTGAGGTAGAATTGTGTGCCACTTGCTATACCGCTCGGCGAGTAGTGATTGTCCGTAAAATTGACGAGGTGAGGGCGAGAGTGGTGTCTCCGTTTTGTTTGTCGCTATTATTTTAGTGTTATGATGAAACACACCTATTCCTCAGATAATGGACTCTCCCTCCTATATTAATAAGAGTTAACAGGAACTCGAGAAGTTCTTGGGAAGTTCTTAGGAGTTCTTAGAAGTTCTAGAGAGTTCTTTAGAGTTTTATTGGAGATAAGTAGAACTACTAGGAAGCTGATATTAGTCGGCAGTTAGCCTAGTACTAGGGAGTCAGCTTTCAGTGGAAGATTACCAAGTTCCTAACATTTAGGGTGCGTTAAGTCGATTAGCAACCGACATAGCACGATGATAACTTTCAGTGCGAAAACTACTCCACAACACTCTCTCAGTTTGTCCACATCTATCTATCTATCTATCTATCTATCTATCTATCTATCTATCTATCTATCTATGTTTGGTATCTATTTTACATTTTTATTCATAGATTGTTTTTCGCTATTGAGCACTATGTTATGTCGACAGTTATTTTTGTATTCTTGTTGTTTGTCTTGAACTTGTCTTTCAAAAGAACGGCGACGTCTCAACTTGTGTTTTTGAGTCGGCCTGCGAATCCGTCAATCTCAAACTGTCTCATCTTTGGAGGTCCTATGCTCGGCTGAGGTGTTGAAAATTCATCGTACGACTTACATAGATAACGGTGAGGTAGGCCTTTAGCTGATCATAAGTGAAGGTGTCTTGTTGCGAGTTTCTGTTGTAATATACCCCCGTAAAGAGATTGTTCAACAGTTTTGATGAATTCATCCTCCAGTCGTGGGTACTTGGCGAGTTCTGATTTGGATTGTATATGCTTTGTTCAGATCAAGAATGAAGCGGTGGACATCGCTCCCCGTTTTAAATTTTCTAATATCTGGCGTTGCATTGTTAGTTCGTGGTCTTTGGGGTTATATGCTGAATATGTGGTTCCAGTAGCGGGTGATTTTAGAGCGGTTAACATTTTAAGGGTTTGAGCAGATGGATGACAGAACGGGGTTGCGTAGTGTAACAGGAGAAAGAGTACTAAGAGACACCAGGGATAGGGAGAGGTGGAAAGCAATGATCGCCTAAGTCCTGAAAGGGACAAGGGACATAGAAGAAGAAGAAGAAGAAGAAGAAGAACGTTTTTGTAGGGCAGACTGTAGTTTGTCGATAGTTGCTTTTGTCCAATGTCTGTTGGTGTGTGTAGATTCCGTTGTGAGATTCTCGATTGTTGTCTACTGGTGCTTGATGAGGTCGAGTGTAACCCATTTAACGGGTTCATATGCTGCACACTGGCAGCACTTGTTATGTTCCTCTAGTTTTCTGAAGTCGCTCTTCCCCGATGCCGGCTTGTTTCTTCTTTCCATTGAGTGCGCTTCTTCCTGGTGGCAAACCTTCGTTTCTCTTCTTCCCGTTCGACCCCTCGGTGTAAATCGCGTCCCTATCGTTGGCCAAGGCTGGCTACCTCTCGATTTTCCATATTCATCAACCTCATGCAACGTTTTTGAAGCGAAAGTGATATATATATATATATATATATATATATATATATATATATATATATATTGGGCGTGTATAATGACAATATACACGCTAAAAGGTCTGCCTCCTTCTACCAAGCGCCCATAGCACAGAGGTAGAGATGCTGACTGACGTCGATTCGCTCGGGTTTCAATCCTGGGTAAAAAGCAATCGGATGTCTAACCGTACTGATGAGCTGTGATGCAGCGAAACAGATCTGTCTGCAGATGACTATATATATATATATATATATATATAAATAAATAGAAAGATCAGTTCATTACGCTACAATGATTTTAAAGTTTGTGTATCGTCAGGCGTTATACTTTTAGTGGTCTAATTTAACTCATAGTAATAACTCCTTATATATATATTGTGTGTGTATTTTGGCAGCATTTTTTCATTAATACAGATTTCATTGAATAATATAGACAAGTTCTGTCTATTATACGCATATACTTAGACAAGAAAATGATAAACGAAAACTTAAAATTCTAGAAGCTATCTACATCAAACAGTTTAAACCTAGCCTAAATAAAATAAATTTCGACACCTCTACTAACATACTTCAATGCCTATAATCGACGGGAGAGGTCATAGTTATTATACTTACTCCCTACACCATAGTAGCAGCAGTTCCCAGACCAATCCCTCATGCCACTATACACTCAATTGACCAAAAACCCACTACCACAATTCCTTCTCGGCCTACAGCCATGTGCGACACAAAAAATGGACCTGTTTAATTTTCTCTGTATAACTCCACTCTGTTAATAATAATTTAAATGTTCTATGTTCACTGAACATTAAATGTTCATCCTTTGATAATGGCTTATGTAAGCCGAAAGCTCAGACCTGATAAAAAATCAACAATTATTGCGATTTCTTGTCGTCTTTCCATGACAGCTCTATCAAGCTAATCATATCATACGAACGGATCTTACACAAAATAAATAGACAGAACTTGTCTATATTATTCAATGAAACCCGTATTAATATATATATATATATATATATATATATATATATATATAGTTATATGGGAGAACAAAGGAAAACATCAGTAAGACTACCTGTAAAGCGGTTTGAAAAGATAACAGGATACGTTAATATAAATCTTTTTTGCGATTGTCATTTTGTTGGCATGGGAAATGACTTCGAGGAAGGGTAGAATTGTAGAACATGGGGATCAGTATTTCGGGTCGATTGACCAAGGTGGTCGTGTTGACAGCTTGCTGCTGGCACTGACAGTTTGCGCGTTTGCCGCAATTCTGTTTTAGTCGTTAGGAGCGGCGTTCTTAAAAGCAAATGTAGTGAATCATGACTCATCGTTTTTCATGTTTTTCTTTGACAGTAATGTAGTGGTCTCATTTAAATAACAAATAAGAAAATTAAGTATCTAAATAGATAATATTAGTTCATAGTTTTCAACTCTCACTGCTAAGATAATATGTTTGCTTTCTTTATAACAGTGTTTTTTTTAAATGATTCGTCATTGGATTGAATACTTTTGCCATATCTGATTGGGTGCTCCTGCTATTAATTTCGAGGTTCTTGGCAAAATACAAAGAAGGATCTACAATGTAGAACCGTAATTTGGGATCTCGACTTCAGTCACTTTCTCATCGACGTGAGGTGGCTTCCCTCTGTCTTTTCTACAAATATTTTCATGACAGCTGCTATGACGAGCTTTTTTTTTATGGTACCCCGAACACATGAATCTAAAAGTGCTACTTCATTGGCATTTAGGTTCCACCCTATTACTGTTGAAATAGTTAAATGCAGCCATCACTTCTATTTCATCAGTTTCTTTTCTCGCATTTCTTACCTGTACTTGCTTCCCTCATAGCTAGACACAAATTTAAATGCAATGTCAATTGCTATCTTCTAACGTCTCGAATACCGGTCATAATTTTATCTTTTCCTCAATACCCTCTGTACCCAGTCATTTCTCTCATTGTAACCCCTTGCACACTCGTGGCGGTCTCGTATAATAATCTCGTATAATAATAACAAAAACACAAAAAATTAAAAACAATAAAACGAAAAAAATATTTGTGCGTACATTTTTAGATGTAAACTTATTTATAAATGGAACTGTGTGTGTGTGTGTGAGTGTCTGTGTGTGTGTGTGTGTGTGTGTGTCCGTTACCTATAGACTCCAAAACAGCTGAACCGATTTTCTTGAAAATTTACACAGTTGTACTATAAGCGTCTGCGAGTGTTCTTAGCTAGGTTTTGTGTCGAGGTACCCCCGATAAATATCGAAAATTGATAATCGAAAAAATCGGGTTATAGAAGGAGTGGTCCGATTTTAATCAAATTTGATACACTCATAGACAAAGACATAAGAAACGATATCCAGAAGTTTCAAGGTTGCAGTTCTTACAATAGTGCAGAAAATCGATAATATATATATATATATATATATATATATATAAATAAATAAAAGGCAAGATGTTTGTGTGTGTGTCTGTTTATCTGGCTTATGTCCTTTATACAATTCCACAATTTTTATCCGATTCTCACCAAATTCACACAAATATTCTTAAGGCTGAGTCTCGCCAGGACCATGGATTAGTTTTAAAGCTTTCATTACACCCGAGCAACGCCGGACTATACTGCTAGTAGTTGATAAGTCGAGAAGATTAATCTTCGATGGAAATCTATAAGTATTTCCACGGCAACGGAATAAGCTAAGCCCTTTTCTTATAAGTTGTCAATTTAATTCTTTAGTACCTCAACTTTATGCATTTAAGTGCAGTACTAGATTGGCTAATATGGGAAAATCTTCTGCTCAGTCAGTTATGACACTTTCGAGACATGATCGCCCAAGCGTGTATCACGTATGACACTCAAATGACTGACAGTTACGTCTGATCATTATACAGAAAAATGGATAGATGAAGCCGTAAGTTATATGATAACAGTTTTTTTTGTGAAATTTTCCTCTGGTTTCTTGATTTCCATGGATTAAAGTTGTTTGTATAAAATGTAGTGTAGCAGTTTCTCAGGAGCGATGTTTTGTCTGAAAATTTTCGAAAAAATTGAATTCAGTATTTTCAAAAGAAATGAATTCAATATTTTCAAAAGAAATGAATTTTCACACGTTGTGAAATTTCATTGATATTTAAACTTATTTATAAATGGAACTTTGTTTGTGTGTGTGTATGCGCGCTCACGCGTGTGTCCGTTACTCATAGACTCCGAAATGGCTGAACCGATTTTCTTGAAAATTTACACAGTTGTACTATAAGCGTCTGCGAGTGTTCTTAGCTAGGTTTTGTGTCGAGGTACCCCCGATAAATATCAAAAATCGATAATCGAAAAAATCGGGTTATAGAAGGAGTGGTCCGATTTTAATCAAATTTGATACACTCATAGACAAAGACATAAGAAACGATATCCAGAAGTTTCAAGGTTGCAGTTCTTACAATAGTGCATATATAGTGGCTATACTGTTAGTTTTTTTATAAACAAAAACAGAAAAATATACTTCAATGTCAGTCAAGTATGTACCATACGTCGTACACGCTTGGGCGATCATGTCTCGAAAGAGACATCTCTGGCTGGACAGAAGATTTTACTGCAGGAGGTTGCCAATCTATTCTGCTATTTAACCCATAGCTTGCGGGAGAAGCGACGGATTAGTACATTTTCAAAACGTAATGGTGCGTAAGTGAATGCAGAGAATTTTACTGGAATTCGAATGCAGAGAATTTTACTGGATTTCTCGTTCCGAATCGATATCCACTGCACTACAACGCACATCAAGTGTGCAAAATTAAAAATGTATTTGTTAGCCACTCGAAGGAAAAAGATCCTCAGCGGAAAGAAGCCATTTTAACCCGGCAAAATTTCAGAACAACAGCAACAAAAAAAAAAAAAAATGTCAAAAAAGAAAGCGGGTTTTATTGTCCCTCTCTTTTATTATTCTGACCAGCGCTACTTCGCGATTGTCTCCATAGACAAGGAACTGCTGACAAACTCTGCAAGACAGAAGTGTCGATAAACACCGCAGGGTAGAAGTGGTGGTTATATCTAGCTAGTTCGACAGTAAAAAGGTGAGACCAAGTTGCCAATTTAATAGCACGGTTAAATTCACGTAGTCAGGGCAATACGAAAAAAAGGCTCATCAGAACAGTTGCTATGAAAATATATGAAGAAAAATAGAAAGATAAGCCACGTCTCGTTGGTAAGAGGGTTATTCATAAGTGGAATGGTTGGTCTATAATTTAATTAGAACCACTTAAAAAGCATTAGGCTGACCCGACATTACATACAGAAGCTTCTGAGTTAATCTGCCCAGAAAAAAAGATGAAGAAACAAAAATTAAAACCAATATTTGCTATTCAAAAATTCAAAATGGCTGTCCATAAAAATTTGATTTTTTAATAAAAATAATGTAATCTGCTTTCATTATTGATTTTGATAATATGGAAATTGATTTTTATCATTTTTGAAGCTATTCAGTTTTGTTAATTCAGGTCATACAGACAACTGTCCGATTTTCTGTGTAATGTTTGCATAAAGCCATTACATTATAACATCTCCCTATTCTGCGATATTCCCTGACAAGAGACAGACCCTCTTTTGCTTTGGTTTTCAATGCGTTTTTATAGCAAGTTTATAAGTAAAGCGTAAATATTTCAGATAGATTATATCTGTACAAAGACAATATAAATATGTGTGTGTGTGACATCCGTCTGTCTTGAGAAACCTTGGATCTGTGCCCAAAAAGTTGTGCATCAGCTGCTGATGGCGGTGAAGCATGTTTTGGCTTTACCGGCCCACACGGGAGTGACAATCTCGATTACAATGAATGCATATGAAGACGCTCTCCCCCGATGTCATCTTGTTTTTTCTTTCTGTCGAAAACGCTTCTCCTTGGCGGCAAATCTTCGTTTCTCTTCTCTCTGTTCGACCCCTCGGTGTAAATCGCGTTCCTAGCGTTAGCGATCGTTGGCCACGTCTGACTACCTCTCGATTTTCCATGTCCATCAACCTCATGCAACGTTTTTGAAGCGAAGGTGATATATATATATATATATATATATATATATATATATATATAAAGATCAGCTAATTACGCCACAATGATTTCAAACTTTGTGTATCATGAGGCGTCATACTGTTTACTGGTCTAATTTAACTCATACCAATAATTTATATATATATATATATATATATATATATATATACATGTTCTAAGCTATAACTTATGATATATATATATATATATATATATATATTTACATATGTGTGTGTGTGTTTGTGTGTGTGTGCGCATAACATCCATCTGTCTCGACAAAACTTGGATCTGAACCCAAAGTGTTATTCTTCAGCTGCTGATGGCGGTGCAGCATATGTGAGGCGACCCTGAGGTGTCTCCTATAGAGCGTAGCCTAAGGCAGGGTTTGATAAGAGATCTGTGGTTTACTATGCAGAACGTTTCCCCTTTCCACGGCAATGAAAAAGCCAGTTGCTAATACAGCTTGGTGCCGGCGTCGATCAGGACTTGCAGGACTTGAACCTAACAGTGAACACTGTCTTAAGGGACTCCTGCCCCAGAAATATACGTTACTCCCGAAGTCTTTTCTATGGTTGGGTATAGCAGCAAGACAGCGGAGGTTTAAAATCATAGTCTTTCTTTTCTTAGATGAACTACCCTCCGACGAGTTCCATCTACCCGAAAATATGAATAAAGTCTAGCAAAAAACTTAGCCAACGTGTTTCGTCCTCTGATGAACTTTGTCAAGGAAAATGCCAAGATTTTATTTTGTCACAATATTTAGTTCTTGTATCTAAATACTTTTTACAAAATAAAATAGGGCCTTGTAACAAACGCGGAGAAAATTTGTTCCAATGGTGCTAAACCAACGATCAGATAGTAACCAACACCTGATTTCAAGAACACCTAAGACGCATATGGATATGGTGAAGCCCAGAAGAGGAAGCTAAGGAGTAAATCAACTACATAACGATTAATAAGAGATTCCGGAATGCAGAATATATCCAAGTACCACCTGCGGGAGCGACCAACTTCCAGTGATATGTCAACGTAGAATGAAAGTTTGGAAATTAAAGAAGGCCAAAGCAGTACTCAGATTGCAACACGATAGATTGCTGAATGACCTGAATGTGAAAGAGAAATATATAGTCAAATGCAAAAAGTACCCACGAGAAACTAAATGAAAATGAAAATTCGAAGTGAGGAAAACATTATTTACTGAAAACCAGACAAAAGAGATCGTCAAAAAGGTTTTTACACCACAAACTGCTAACAAACGAGATCCGCCCAAAGAAAATTAGACAAGTGAATTCTTGACAGGATAAAATGGGACACAAAACTAAGCATGCCAAATTATGACTTAGAATATAAGACATTGGACAAAGTAATTCAAAAGAAATGCCGGTGAGCTAAAGAGGAATGGTTCAACGAAAGTGGTGCACAAATAGAAAGAATGGGTGTTACAGATAAATCAGATATGCACAAGAAAATAAGAGAAATAATAGGACAAAAGACTTGCTCATCGACAGGATTCATAATATCCAAGGATAGGACACTGATTAAAAGAAAGGTAATGCTACACGGGGGTGGGGGGTCGTAGCCGTATTAATAGTTTAAGGTCCTTAAAATGCATTGGAACACTGAATGCACTTTTATTGCTCCAGCAGCTGTTAGAAAATAAAGTGCCATATGTGATACACGCTTTGGGCGATCATGTTTCGAAAGAGACATCACTGACTGGACAGAAGATTATCCCGCAGTAGTTTGCCATCGCCTTCTGCAGTAGACTGGTTACCAGCCAGGGCTACAGAACCTAATTTGTTCTATTATTTAACCCATAGCTAGTGGAAGAAGAAATGTATTATATTATTCAGTGGTAATTAGTGGGGGATCGGTTTTCTATTGTTATGAATTAATAAACTGATCCTCTACTTTATGACCAGTTGAAGCTTTAATCATGATTCCAACTATTATATTCAGTTAGTTAAGTGCCATACGTGATACAGGGTTGGGCGATCCTGTCTCGAAAGAGAAATCACTGACTGGGCAGAAGATTTTCCCACAGTAGGTTGACATTACTTTCTGCGGTAGACTGGTTGCCAAACAAGGCTATAGAATCCAATCTGTCATGTTATTTAACTCATAGCTGGAGGGAAGAGACGGATTAATACTTTTCTCAAAGGTATTTGCGCGTAAGTGAATGCAGCATATCCAACTGGAATTCGAACTCGGCTCTCCAATTTCTTGTTTGGTGTCGATATCCACTTCACCACAATTCACATCCAGCAGCTGTAATGTGTTCATAAACTTTTGCTTGAAAGGCGCAGTGCGCTAGTTAATATGAAAAATCTTTTCCTGGCTGACAACGCAAGGTAGCATACAACGAAATTAGCGCGTGAAAAACATTTGGAACTCGGTTGGTCTGTTCTAACCGACGCGCCATATTCATTCTCTCTTGTACCAAGCGATTATTATCTTTTTCAATCGCCGTAAGATATTCTGATGAGGAAAATATTATTTAATGAAAACCAGGCAAAAGAGATCGCCGAAAATGTTTTTACACCAGAACCTGCTGCATTTTAGTCAAAATGTATCGAAGAGACGCCTGATTAGTGGCAAGACGTCATTGCAAATAATGGTAAATATAACAGTCAGTTAAGTGCCATACGTGATACACGTTTTGGGCGATCAATTCTAGAAAGAGACATGACTGACTGGGCAGAAGATTATCCCGCAGTAGGTTGCCATTGCTTTCTGTGGTAGACTGGTTGCCGACCAAGGCTATAGAACCCAATCTGTTCTGTTATTTGACCTATAGCTGGAGGGAAGAGACGGATTAATACCTTTCCCAAGGGTATCTGTGCGTAAGTGAATGCAAAGAATTCAAGTGTAATTCGAACTCGGCTCTCCGATTTCTCGTTATAATTGTACTTTATTTTTGATTAAAAAATTATTTGATAATTGAAAACGAAAATTCTTTATGACTCCCCAGAATTAAACGTAATTTATATATTATTTCAACAGTTTTATCAATATTTGTCTCATTTTAGATACTGCCTGATACTAACTTGAATAAAATATTATTCCTGGAAATCCTTTTTTTTTGCGGGGGGGGGGGGGAGGGATAGCGAGCATCTGCTACATTCTCTATGATTGTTTCGACATCTGTGTACCCATCAAATAGAATTTGATTTTTGATGAAGAAAAGATCGTGAGGGTGAGACCAGGGGAATATGGTGGTTGACAGACGAAGAAAACTGTTGAACAAGCCATGGTCACTGACGAATACTCTGTGGTGTGGTAAGACGAGCACACTCTACGCACTTTTCTCCCAAGTAGAATATATATGCTATAGACGGAAGCGAGTGAGAATGTTATAACTTTATATTTTTCTTTTATGTGCCCTGTTCGTTTAGGACGTAGGCGATCAGGGTTTTCCACGTATCCCTATCACTGGTGGCTCTTAGCACGTCTTCTCCTGTTACACCATGCAACCCTCGTTCCATCATCCACCTGATTAGGTCCTTCAAATATGTTATCCGCTGCTTTCCCCTGTCTCTTTTCCCCTCTATCTGGTCTGTTAGTATCAGGTTCTCTAAGCCCTCCTTCCTCATTGCATGTCCCAGGAACTTCAGCTGTCTATTCCTGATGCTCAGTATTAATTTCTTTTTCGTTTCCATCATTTCCAAGACCTCATCATTGCTCACATGCTCGATCCATGATATTCGCAGCATCTTTCTGTAGAACCACATTTCAGTTGCTTCAAGTTTTCCCTTCATCTTTGATGATATTGTCCAGCATTCACTGCCATATTGAAAAACGGACAACACATAGCAATCCAGTACTCTCTTCCTTGTTTCTAACGAAATTGTCCTGTTTCTTAATACTTTACTCAGCTGCTGGAATGCATCCTTGTGCTTTTGGATCTCAGGAATATAAATGTGTAGAAACGGCCGTGGTTTCAAAGTGAGGGATCAGTTTATATATTGATTGTAATATGGAATTGATCCCCCACTTTATAATCAGCATCCTTCTGTAGAATCCCATTTCAGTTGCTTAGTTTTCCCTTCATCTTTGATGATATTGTCCAGCATTCACTGCCATATTGAAGAACTGACAACACATAGCAATCCAGTACTCTCTTCCTTGTTTCTATCGAATACTCTGCGTAATATACTATAGTACTTTTACTATAACAACTGTCCCGATCTTTTTGATCAAATCTCGCTTATAAATTTGATGAATGTTCTCTTTAATAACAATCATATCTTAAAATGTATAGGAAGGGCAACCTTACAATGTTTTCCAGCATTTCTTTGTAAGTATTGTAAATAATTCTTCACAGATCTTCCTTTGGTAATCAATACACCAAAGTCCACAAGGAATATAAAACAATTAATTATTGAAGTACAATAATGAAATCATACGTTGATATCGTGATCAATGATCAGTAGATATACTGCAATGATGTTACTTAAAATTCCCAGTGGTGTTCTCTGGTGTTTTCTAACCAATGAAGACGCTCGGCTAGTGTAGGCTTATTCTATCAATAACACTCCTCCTACTCGCTCTGTGCTTAGGCTTACGGCCATAGCACGTTGAAACATAGGTTCTTGTACATTCGCTGAAATTAATCTGTGGTGGATAGGAAATTAAGAACTAAAAGCAACTTTCTTCTCCACTTTTTCAAAAATTCACAATGACGTGTGAAATCTTGGTTTTGCCGAATAGAAAAGGATTAATTGACCACGTGCTCAAAGAAAAAGTCAAAACCGGATTTCGCTAGTAGAGGACAAATTGACTTTTTGACCAATGGAAACGATTTGCAAGACTAAAAAGAGTTAGCGATCCAGTGCGAAAAATCTAAATGACTATAAAAGGCTTCGGTCAGTGTCAGTCAGACAGTCAGATGGTGGCAGTGAGATAACACACTAAAATGTAACGTGAGAAACTTCAAGTCGACCCGGACATAAGGTCGCGTCGCAAATTCGTTCTCTTTTGCCTACTTTCTCGTGTGCTGATTCCTTTTACTTCTTCTTCTCCACTCACAGACACTCCTACCGAATAAACGCTCATACAAATATACAGGCAAGGATTACTAAGAACTCTACTTTAACTTCTTAATAATATTTCTAAATAACATAAAATTCTACGAATTCTTGTTATTCTTTTCCATCAATAAATTCCTATTTTAACATGCAAGATACATATTTTTATTTTTCTACTATTCCACACAATTCCAGATATACACAATATGCAAAATTCTGCTGATAACGAATAAATCTTAAGTTTTAGGAAGTTCGGTTATGTGTGACACAAGGCCGAATTGATAAACATTAACCATCTCCCTATAGCTTCAAATCAACGTTGAGCCTGGTCAGTATCTAAATGGGTGATCGCTTGGGAATACCTGGCACTGTGAATTTGGATGTGCGGATAGTGTAATGGGTAAAAGCTCGGAATTGTAAATTGGAGAACCGAGTTCCAATTACAGTGGGGTTCGTTATATTCGTTTACGAGCAAATACCGTTTGGGAAGGAATTAATCCACATCTTCTCCCCCCAGCTACAGATTAATTAGTAGGGCTTTCATAACTAAAACAGAAAACGAAAAATATTGACCTTTTTTTATCATTTCAGAAAATGTCCTGTTCATATGCGTTGTGGTGTAATGGATATCGCCTCGAAATGAGAAATCAGAGATCCGAGATCGAATTCCAGTTGCATTCACTTACGCACAAATATCGTTTTGGAAAAGTAATAATTGATCTCTTCTCCCGCCGACTACGAATTAAATAGCAGGTCAGATTGAGTTTTATAGCCTTGGTTAGCAACTGGTCTACCGCAGAAAGAAATAACAACCTATAACAGGAAAATTTCCTACTTAGTCAGTCATGGATCAAATGAGACATGATCACCCAAGCGTGTATCACGTGTGGCACGTAACTGATTGACTGTTCTGTTCTTAATATAACTACAATATCACATTGATCCAACATTTTAGTGAGTTATCAGTATTATGCTTTTATTTACAAATGACAAGTTTAAACACCCATTCTGTTTCGTGTATCTTAATATTTTGATGATTTTTGGAGGATCTCATTTTTTCATTCCAATGAGACTTCGGATTTCGATGTCACAATTTCTGTTATCAGTTAAAACACGGATATTTAAAGTTGTGTACTTGTTTGGCTTTGATATCTCGCATTTTGGTGTTTTCTCTTGCTAATAGCCATATATTCTGTCTTCTTACAATCTATAGTTAGTCCTTTCTTCAGCTCTTCTTTACTACCACGTCTTACGGCCAAATCACGTTGAAACACCGGTTCCCGTATGTTCACCGAAGTTAAGCAACATTGAGCTTAGTCAATAGCTAAATGGGTGACAGCTTGGGAATACCAGATGCCAAATCACGTTGAAAGACCAGTTCCCGTACGATTACCGAAGTTAAGCAACTTTGAGCCTGGTTAATAGCTAAACGGGTGACAGCTTGGAAATGCCAGATGCCAAATCATGTTGAAACACCGGTTCCCGTATGATCACCGAAGTTAAGCAACATTGAGTCTGGTCAATAGCTAAATGGGTGACAGCTTGAAAATACCAGATGCTGCAAGCTTGGGTGTGCGGACGGTGTAATGAATAATGGCTCGGATTTTTTAATCGGAGTTTCAATTTTTGTTTGAGTCGTTATATTCCCTTATGTACAAATATTCTTGAGAAATGAAGCAACCTCTTATCTCTCCATTTATGAGTTCATCAGTAAAAATTGTATTATTAAACAATTCTTATCTAAAATAATTCTTACAACCCAACAAAATTTTCTGATTTTAAATAACCTGAAAAAGGTTAATAAAAAGTGAAAAAAAAAATCAATCAAAATTTCTCTGTATTATTTTGCTTTAGGATGTGGAGAATTATGGCTGTCATAAAATAGAGGCACGGATTAATGAGAATACGTGCGGATTAATGAATGTGACGCGACTTAAGTTTTATTTCACTCTTGATTTCATTAATTATCTTCGACCAGTCTGTGGTGCGAATGGCCCCTGGCCCCACATCACAAGCATGAACTTTGCATTCATTACGATGTCTGTTAAGCTCGCTGATAGAGGGCTTATATATCTATCTCTGGCATGCGTCTCTTTCTTACGTGTGTCTTCTAGATGTCACCGGGTCTGCACCTAGCGGGTAGAAGATCACCTCAAGTAGGATGGTTTTAGTCCTATTCAATTCCTCCATACTTCGGAGGATCGCATACAGCATGCTTGGCTGATTTTGTATAGAGATATATTGACCTCTTTGGGTTATTTAATGCCGAAATTTGGAACAATTTTTTTTATAGATTTAATTAAATATATTTTGCACGCAATTACATGTCACAAACTATAGCTAAAATGTAGTGTTATTCATTATGCTATGAAATATATTGTTGCCAATTCTTCTATAAAATGTAATACTGGTGATTTTGCCTTTAAAAATAATTTTCGGCAGTGTTATATCCCGGGAGGGGGTAAACAGAGAAAGAATAGTGCAAGAAATAACTCTTAACACTGAGTATATATTAATAGGGATTTATTATCCCTCAGTACAATAAACCAAATACAAGTACACCAACGAACAGTTAACAAGAATAACAATCAAGAAGGCAATGTCTCTGTATAGGACGTATGCGCCCGTCTTGAGAAGAAGGCTTCCGTCTAAGGCCGATGGCTCACGACTTGCTTTCCTGACAGCTATAATCTTCAAGAATTTAAATGTAAAGTCAATAGTCATCTACTATCTCACTAACCTGCATGCTCTCTCTCATGCTCCTTTCTCTGTCCAATCCACTCTCATCAGTATTCTCATCCTTCTCTTACTCACTTCCTGACACCCCTTGTAACTTGTCACTTTTTCACGTAACATTCCTCCTATGTTACCCCCTGCACAACAGTGGCAGTAAAATGCCTTGCTTGGGGGCCACACGATTATAAAAAAACAACAACAACTAAAAACCTCTTATTTTTTCCTGTTCTCAGCAATAGTTTCTTCTTTATAAAATCTTTTTCACTTTTGTTGTATTGTGGAATGAAGAGATACACAGAAAAATGTAGCTAAACTACTTTATTAACAGAGTTGTACAATGAAGATGTATATTCAATATTTACAGTCTCTTGTAGTAGTAGGTGTTACTTCCCGAAGTCCGTGATGATGACAACCCTCGCGCTAAGCACACATTGTCTTTTATACATCCGGGCGACCGGATGTCACATGGTACTTTTTTGTTCATTCATTTACTGGAACTCGCTCTTTTTCTCAGATTCTCTTGTTTTTTTATCGATGGCGCCTGTTACATCATTGGTCTTTCAATGGGGCCTTAGTAATATGAATTTTGGTATAATTGATTTGGTTTGTTTTTTTCGTAAGTAGTGGCTCTTTTCGAGGCATTGTGCCCTGAAGTCCGGCATCGTTCAGATTTTGTCGTTCTATAGACGTATACACATTGGTTCCGTCATTTGCTTTGAAAAACCTCAGCGATCACAGTAGGATTCCCCTTGCTTGCCGAACTAGATTTTTACTTGGCTTTGCAGTTATTTTTCGCTGACGGCCACTTCTTAATTGCAATGTCGTCATACCGAAGTCCTTTGATTCATAAATAATTTGTCGCACAATGGAGACGTGCATTCCAAATCGATTTAATAGCTTCTTGTAGCTTTCTTCACCATTATAGGATTCAACTATGCAATTCGTTAAAGGGTGGGACCTGAATGCCAATCTCGTAGAACGCTTACATTCATGTGGTCGGGGCAACAGGGAAGTCTAATGGCAATTATGTGAATGTCCTTCTTGACTGACCTGCAGTGTAATTATGTCAGTTCTGTAATAAAACTTGCCGGTCTGACGCCAGGATAACGAGAGTGCACGAAGAGAAAGTAACTTTCAAGAATCTCTAATTAAGTGTCTTTCATGTGCCACAAATATAAAAGATATACAGTAATGAAGCCGGTTTGCTAAGTTATATCTGTGAACCCATGGCCGCACAGTTCAGTATTGAAGAGATAGCCTTCGTCTGTAAATAATTGACAGTCATAATACATACATATATATATATATATATATATATATATATATATATATATATATACGCCGGACTATGATGCTAGTATATATATATATATATATATATATATATATATATATATACTAGCATCATAGTCCGGCGTTGCCCGTGCAACTCAGAACATTTTAGTAGTAGAAGAAGATGCCAATGAGAGGAGTAGATGGAAATCATTTATTGAAAGTTGGAAAGGAGAGCTGAGGATAAATTCCTTTAAAACTTGGGTATATAAAAAATAATTATATAAAAATTGTTGTTTAAAAATTGTTAAAAAATTCCATTAAAAATCTATTTTATTTGTTTTGCGTAAAAACATCTACTACAAAGTGTACATTTTATTTCGACATTTAAAGGACAATGTTTCATCGGGTAGTATGAGAAGAAATGGAAATGCTTTATCTTATATTTGGCGAATTGTGTGTGGGAGGTAGGTGTGGTGGGAGATGGGAAATAAGAGTTGTAAGTTGTCAGAATTTGAACGAAAAGAGGGAAGAGGTAGGGGATAGAGGTGACTAATGGACGTGTTGAAAATTTCATAGATTTAACTGTAGAAGATAAGGTATGGCCATTTACAGCCTTTATAGTCAGTTCTTTGGGTTTAACAAAAGGAAAAAAGAAGGAAATATATATGGAGCGTGGACCCCAAAAAGTAAAAAGATGGACCCTAAAGAGTACAAAGAACTAATAAAAAAAACCTAACAAAAACTACAGAAAAATCAACACGGAGCATTAAAACCACATTGATAAAATGAACTACTCGGACAAACAAATCACTAATCACTGACAAACTAAAAATCAGTGACAGAGTTCCTAAAATTACAACAAAGGAGGCGTATATACTTTTACAATACCACAAGCTGGAATTCTACCGAAAATTGCCCCCTAGAATTATCAAACCAACAAAATCAGCGATCGGTAGAATTAGTAAGGTAATACTAGAAAGAATTAACCAACTAATAAAAATAAACTGCTCCAACTCATACAATGGAGGGATACATTAGATGTAATCGACTGGTATACTGGTTCAAGCCCTACTAGATGAAGTGAATTCATACATTTCCCAATGATATTTTCGTGTAAGTGTATATAGAAACCTGACTGGACTAGAAACAATGAGATTATGACCAAATAATAACAGGCCTGAAGATTGCATTGAAGCATCAAACAGACTGTCGTCACTCGCCTTTGATATTGAGCACTTTTACCAATAAATATAAGAGGAAAAAATAATATGAATTTCTTTTTATTAATAATAAAAGAAATTTATGTAAGCAAAATAAGAGAAATTAATGAATATAAAATTTCTCAGGGGTTTTAGGAATTATGTTACTGTTATCTGTAAAAAAGAATTAAAAATTCCGTGAGTCAAATCCAAAAACACTATTTATTAATGTTAAAAAGAACAATCAAGCAAACAATACAATAAAGTCTGCTTAAAAATTCCTTTAAGCCACTACAGATAAAAATTCCTTTAAGCCACTACAGATAAAAATTCCTTTAAGCCACTACAGATAAAAATTCCTTTAAGCCACTACAGATAAACTGTGTAACAGATTTTTACAAGATGTCAATAAAAGGTAATATTTTACAAGTAGTTTAGAAGGAAGCCGAATACTAAGGAGTCAGCTTACAGTGGAAGATTACCAAGTTCCTAACATTTAGGGTGCGTTAAGTCGATTAGCAACCGACATAGTACGATTATAACCTTCAGTATGAAAACTACTCCACAACACAGATACAAACTAAATACATATCCAACTTTCTATTGTGTATCAAAAAAACAGAATTCAACATTAAAATGTTTGGAGAATATGCTATAACCTGGTTGATATGCTGTAAAACAGATCAAACCAAATATTTTTGAGAGTTTGATACTGAGATTCATTTGGCTGATGATGATGTGATAAGTCTGTTAAGTGCCTTAAGTGATACACGCTTGGACGGTCATGTCTTGGAAGAAACATGACTGACTAGGCAAAAGATTTTCTCACAGTAGGTTGCCATTACTTTTTGCGGTAGACTGGTTGCCAACCATGCCTATAAAAATCGATCTGTTCTCTATTTAACCCATAGTTGGAATGAGAAGAGACGGATTATATTATATTCAGTCAGTTTAGGTGCCATACGTGATACACGCTTGGGCGATCATGTCTTGAAAGAGACATGACTGACTGGGCAGAATATTATCCCGCAGTAGGTTGCCATTGCTTTCTGCGGTAGACTGGTTGCCGACCAAGGCTATAGAACCCAATCTGTCCTGTTATTTAACCCATAACTGGAAGGAAGAGACGGATTAATACCTTTCCCAAGGGTATTTGCGTGTAAGTGAATACAATGGATTCAGCTGGAATTCGAACTCGGCTCCCAGGTTTCTCGTTCCGAGCCGATATCCACTGTACCACAACGCACATCCTATATTATATTATTATATTAATAAATAGTAATTAGTAAGGGATCAGTTTATTATCCATAACAATAGAAAACCGACCCCCAACTTTATACCCAGTAAAGGGTTTACTTTGTTTCCAACTTTTTTATTCAGTCAGTTAAGTGCCATACGCGATACACGCTTTGGTGATCATGTCCCGAAAGAGACATGACTGTCTGGACAGATGATTTTCCTACAGTAGATTGTCATTACTTTCTGCAGTAGATTAGTTGCTAACCAAAGCTATAGAACTCGACCTGTCCTGCTATTTAACCCATCTATTTAATCTGTAGCTGGAGGAAGAAGAGACGGATTATTGGTCGTTCCAACTCAGCACAAAGCCGAACTTAGCTCGACCATTTTAACTATTGTTATCCTAACTTTTGAACCAAAAAAAAAAAAAAAAGAGAAGGGACATACCCAAGAGACACTGAGAACTTTGTTTCACTACAGACACCACAAAAGAAACAAAAGTCCATAGCAGAACCTCTAGATTTTGTCAGCTTCTGTCTTCTTTGTTTAGATATTGAATCCATACCTTCACTTTAATTGCACACAAAAAACTCAGCCTGTTATCCTCCATAACCTCAAACAACGAAGAGTGAGCATAAAAGGTATGAAACGGTTAATATGGTCATTTGCTTCTGATCAGATACAGTAAGATTTGAATTATCGCAATTTAACATGTTTCTCTCGTCTAAGTTATGACCTTTCTTTAACTCAAGGAAATAATCTCGGATTAATTTCCTAGGAGACCATATTATAATATGTGCTGAATGATTCATACATCTCTTTGCGGCAACAATAGATCATTTGACAAAACCATAAAATAGGCTAATGACTCAGTGTCTTGTGTGAATACAAATTGGAAAATAATTCTCTTGTTATAAGAAATGTTTCAAAGGCGGAAAGAATAATGACAGCTATCATTTCTTTTGGCTACTTTGCTTGCTTTTAACATTAGGAATATCTGTTTCAATTTTTCCCGTGCCTAATTCAAAGAAATATCTTTACCCTTATAGTCTTAATCATATCAGATGGTGCATATCGAGTCTTCCTCAAGTTTATTGTACATCTGCTATGTGTTTTATGTCTAGAGATGATTTCGAGAACATCTAAATGATACAGAGAAAACGGTAGAAATTCAGTGGGGTATTTGTAATTTACTAAGCACAGCTTAGATGTGGCACAAGGCCGAAAGTATGGGGCACCCAGTGAGGATCGAACTCACTACTTAATTGCAATAGTTCTAGTGAGACAAGCTTGCTAGCCATTACACCACATCGAGGTGCCCGAGTGGGGTATTTATTACAAATGCGTGAAGAAGACTAAACAAAAATAGCACACACACACACACACACACACACACACACACACACACACACACACACGCACACACGCACACATGCAGAAGCTCAGTGTTATAAACACACCAAACAAGCTGTTTTTAGGGCAACCTTTTCTAGAACCTAGGATTTTGGCCTCTGCGTAAGAAATACAAACCCCCTTAAAAGTCTTTTGGATTGAGACCTTCTAAAAGGTCAGGCATAAATCCGTTATCGCCAGTGGCAGCACATTCGTTTTCGGTACTGTTAGGGAGTAACTCAATTGACATAGACCACACGAGGTGCCAACGAGGTAATTAACATTTTTTTCCCAGTCGTTGACAACTTTGATTATAACAGATTGATTAGGAAAAAATAAATATAGAGACAGTACTGGAACACGCTTAAAATTACGAATATTGTAAATACGTAAAATTAAGAAAGAAAAAAAAACGATTAAAATACTCAAATAAAGAAAAATGATCCTGTGGACGCTTATAGTACAACTGTGTAAATTTTCAAGAAAATCGGTTCAGCCGTTTCGGTGTCTATAGGTAAAGGTCACACACACACACACACACACACACACACACACACACACACACACACACACACAGAGTTCATAAGTTCTAAACTTATTCATAAATAAGTTTAGATATACATAAAAATAAACTTTTTATAGAAAAATATACATTTTCGAAGGAAAAAAATATTACCATAATACATTTTTAAGAAAAAAACTTATTACTAGCAATACATTTTTGATTACAAAACTAGAAGACATCTTCAGTTTTTCTAAAATAGAATAAAAAAAAACTTTTTTCATCAAAATCTGACTATATCAACCTATAACTGAACATTAAAAAAATACCTCAAAATCCCACCTTTTTGGCATTAAATAACCCACATAGGTGTTGATATGGCGTTAAACAAAACTCAAACTCAAGACAATTTAATTTAATAGTGAAAATTTCTGTTGCCTTTGTTATTTCAAGTGACCAGCCATTTGTTTGTCAAAGCAGAAATATTTTTCTCACACCATAGACGACGAATAATCAGTGATGAAAGATGCATTGGACACACTGGATGCTGACCGAGAAGCCATTTTTTTTTCAAAATCAATAATGTCGTCAGTGTTCTTCAAACTCAAAAGATATCTGGTAAATTCAGTTTGTCTGTAACTCTTTCGTTCTTCTACATTCTCTCTTTTTCATATTTAATACATTGCTTTTAATTCATCTAAAGGTCGTTGTGGTGCAGTGGATATCGGCTCGGAACGAGAAATCGGGGAGCCAAGTTCGAATTCCAGTTGAATTCGTTGCATTCACTTACGCGCAAATACCCTTGGGAAAGGTATTTATCCGTCTATTCCTTCCAGTTATGGGTTAAATAACAGGACAGATTAGGTTCTATAGCCTTGGCTGGCAACCAGTCTACCGTAGAAAGCAATGGCAACCTACTGCGGGATAATCTTCTGCTCAGTCAGTGATGCCTCTTTCAAGACACGATCGCCCAAAGCATGTATCATGTATGACAATCACTGACTGAAAGTTAATAGAAAAGAGTGTTGATTGCTATGTGATATTGAACCTCTTATATGTGATTGATATGTGATTGCTGGGTGATATCCAGCCTCTTATATGGTAACAAAAGCTGTATAATCTCCCCATAGATGAGGACAAATGAAGATACAGAAAAAAGTGGTTCTACAGAGGGATAATGAGAATTCCATAGATCAGTGGTTCCCAACCTTTTTTGTCCCGTTCCTCCTTTTCCAGTTACTTATTCATTTGTGGACCCCTTGTGGACCCCCTGTGGACCCCCTGTGGACCCCTACAACGGAATAAGTTAAACCAGCAAAAATAAAAGCTTTTTCTGTAAAAAATATATTCATATAAAATGCCCTACGTTATTATGCTGATTAAGTTTTAAACTTCCTCATATAAAATCAAAAAAACATTTCCTTCAGCCCTCCTTAAATTTAAGTAAAACACCTAGTAAAAATGTTATGTTAACGTTGTTATAGTTGTAGGTATTGTACACAAAAACTATCTTAAAAAACTGGCTTTATTTTTTATTTTATAAGTGCATGTATGAATAAAAATCATAAAACCTGTATAAATGAAACACATGAAACACATGTTTTAGAATTAGAGTCTTTTAAACCCCTTGAAATTCTTTCTTAGACCCCAGGGGTGCATGGACCCCTGGTTGGGAACCAAGACCATAGATGAAGTGAGTAAACAAGGAATTTTAAAAGAAAATGACGATGGGAAAAACACTCATACTCGAAATCAGGAAAAAAATTGAAATTCTTTGGATATTTAATGAGGAAGGTTGGCTTGGAAAATTTAATCCTCATAGAGCATGAGAGATATAGAGGAATAAAGCGAGTCACTTAGCTAATGAACCTAAGTAAATGGATGGAAGAACCGGTAGAGAGGGGGAAAACTACTGCGAGCATCATGGTAACAAAAATGTAGCAACAGAAAAAGGTGTTTGAAATTTCTAAGGCCCATAATGGGGAAAGCGGGCACTCTAAGGATTTAATGATGGCAGGGGACAAAACAGAGCAAAATCTACTAATGAGCTTATGTAAAAGTTTGGCAGAACGGGGACTAGGAGATATAAAAAAAGGCAATTTTACTAAGGACTACAAAGGACAGAAAATTATGGGGACCTATGATCACTCATGCCCTGAAGAAGAAAAAGAAGATTAAGAAGAAGAAAGATCAAAGTGCCATATTTTATCGGATACAATTTTAGTATTTCATTTCTGAGATGAGTAGTTTTCAATATCTTTGTATTATTTTGAACTAATGTTCACATCTTGGTCAAAGCGTGTCTATAATAACATTTATATAATCAAAATGAACACCTGATGATGACTTGAGCGTACTTGATAGAAACATTGTATCTGTAATATCTATACTAACCGAGACGAGAACAAGAGTTCGAAATAATACCAATATATTGACAGTTACTCATCTATGAAATGAAATACTAAATTATAAAATCATTATGAACCAACCCTCATAACCAGATATCAAAAACCATCTGACACAGGATATAAAAGGCTTAAAAAGCACACCACCTTGGAATGGTGGCGTAGTGGATATAAGAGTTAGTTATTACTATGATCATGAGTTCAATCACTGGATCTGGTAGTGATGCAGGAACGAACAATAACTGATATCACAGGATATATCAAAAATCAATAGATATTCCACATAATTTGGCATGTTTTGGTGGCCGTTTTGCGACTGTTGGTGTGTTGGTGCTGTATTACTAGTTGGTGCCTGTTGGTTACCAGTGGAGTATTTGACGACTGTTAGTGTGACGGTAACCGTTTTGCGACTGTTAGTGCTTTCGTGAGCGTTTGGCAACTATTAGTTTGTTGGTAATCGTTTGTGAACTGTTGGTTTGTTGATTAGCATTTGGCGACTTTAGTGTGTTAGTGACCATTTGGCAAATGTTGGTGTATTGGTTACCATTTGGCAAATGTTGGTGTATTGGTTACCGTTTGGCGAATGTTGGGGTGCTGGTGACTGTTTAGTGAGGGTTAGTGTGTTAGTGATCTTTTAGCGACTGTTGAGGTGTTGGTACTGTGTTACTATTTGGCGCCTGCTGGTGACCATTGGAGCGTTTGACGACTGTTAGTGTGTTGGTAATCGTTTTGGGAGTGTTTGGTGAGCGTTTGGCGACTGTTGGTTTGTTGGTGAGTGTTTGACGACTTTAGTGTGTTAGCGACCAATTGGCAAATGTTGGTGTATTGGTTACCGTTTGATGAATGTTTCTGTGTTAGTGAGCGTTTGGCAACGGTGTGCTGGTAACATTTTGGTGATTGTTAGTGGGTTACTGTTTGGCGCCTGTTGGTAACCATTGGAGCGTTTGGCGACTGTTAGTGTGTTGCTGAGTATTTGAAGACTGTTAGTGTGTTGGTAATAATATGGGGACTGTGTCGTGACCGTTTGGCGACTGTTGGTGAACTAGTAAGCGTTTCGTCACTGTTGATGAGAGTTTGGCGATTGCTGGTGTGTTAGTGACCGTTTGGCAAATGTTTGTGTGTTTGTTAATGTTTGGCGAATGTTGATGTGTTTGGCTGCTGCAAGGGTGTTAATGACCTTTTAGTGATTGTTGGTGTGCGGGTAACCGTTTGGTGACTGTTGGTATTTTGGTGAGCATTTAGCGACTGTTGGTGTATTGGTGACCATTTGGTGACTGTTTATGTGTTGATGTGTGTTTGGCGACAGCAGAGTTTTAGTGACCATTTGGTAAATGTTGGTGTATTGGTTACCGTTTGACGACTGTTGGTGTGTTGGTGAGCGTTTGGTGACTTTTGGTGTTTGATGACCGTTTTGCGACTGTTTACGTGTCGGTAACTGCTTGGAGACTGTTGGTGCGTTACTGTTTGACGCCTGTAGGTAACCAATAAGACGTTTTGCAACTGTTGGTGCACTGGTGAAAGTTTGATGACTGCTGATGTGTTGGTGAGTGTTTGGCAATAGCAGGGTTTTAATGACTTTTTGATAGATGTTGGTGTATTGGTTACCGTTTGGCGACTATTGGTGCGTGGTGACTGTTTAATGACTGTTTGACGACTGTTAGTATGTTGGTAACCGTTTGGCGACTGTTGGTATTGATGACCGCTTGGCGGCTATTCGTGAGCAGGCAAGCGTTTGTCGACTGTCGGTATTTAGTGAGCGTATGGTGACTGTTGGTGTTTTGGTGACCGTTGGTGTTTTGGTGACCGTTTGGCGACTGTTTATGTGTTGATGACTGGTGAATGTTTTGTGCTTGTTGCTGACCATCGGTTGCTTGGCTGACCTACTGTAATTCTTTATTTTTCACAAATTCAAATTAGCATAATTATCTTTGTTGTTACTCAAAATCTCTTTGACACATACCGGTTTCATAATCTTTATTAGTAACTTTTATTAAAGGAATTATCATTCTTATATATTTTACGATTTGGATGAGATTTTTTTTATTGTATCACCCCGAGCAAAGCGATAACGCCACTGGTGTGCAGGTGGCTACATAAGAGTGAAAGGATTAGGGGGCTACATAAGAGTAAAAGGATTAGGGGGCTACACAAGAGTGAAAAAATTAGGGGGCTACATAGGAGTGAAAGGATTAGGGGCTACATAAGAGTAAAAGGATTAGGGGCTACATAAGAGTGAAAGGATTAGGGGGCTACATAAGATTGAAAGGATTAGAGGGCTACATGAGGATAAAGGGATTAGGGGGCTACACAAGAGTGAAAAAATTAGGGGGCTACATAGGAGTAAAAGGATTAGGGGCTACATAAGAGTAAAAGGATTAGGGGCTACATAAGGGTGAAAAAATTAGGGGGCTACATAAGATTGAAAGGATTAGGGGGCTACATGAGGGTAAAAGAATTAGGGGGCTACATAAGAGTGAAATGATTAGGGGGCTACATAAGAGTAAAAAGATTAGATAGAAAGAGAGTGAAGAGAAAGATGAACCAGTTAGAAAGGAGCAAGAGAAGGATGGGAATACAGATGTGATGACAGTTGCAAAGGTGGAGAGAAACAAAAGGATATACAGGGTGGTGTAGAAAGAACTACAGTCAAGTGATTCAGAGATGAGTATTGACATTGCATTTAATTTCCTGGAGATTGTAGTCGTCAGGAAAGCAAGAATATGGAAGCGAGTTCCACAGGCGGGAAGTGCAAGAAAAGAAGCTGGAGGAACAGAATTGTCGTCTGCATTGCTAATCATATTTGTAAAACTTACAATGTTTCAGTCATTTTACTATTCAGCCTTCTTCAGGTGTCCGTCTTTTACTAACCTTCTTAGAATTTTGAATCAAACTCTTTATTTAATTATTGGGTGTAACTTCTTATTCTTCTCATTCTCATATTTATATATATATATATATATATATATATATATTTTCTGACAATAATTTTCACCTTTACAAGACACATGAGGATATATTGGGAAAGATAACAGTTAACATTAGACTTGAACAGATTAAGACTGTAATGATTGGGGAAACATCCTCTTGGGAGTTGGTTCTACAAAGTAAAGTTTTGTGGGAAGAAGCTGTTCAAATGAAGCTTACATCTTGCTAATGGGATATAAATGTAATGTGTGTGGGAAGGTGAGCCCTAGCTGTGAAGCTTAGAACTAGTGAAACTGTGGTTCTTCTGAAAACTTTTGATGGAAATGGTGATAGATTAGTGAAAGGCTTGCAGCGTTTTGTCTGTGGGGAAAGTAATTGTAAGGTGGAAAACAATTCATCACCCACAAGGCCACATAGTCATATCAGTTAATATTTACCAGTCTTATTTATTTGTATGTTTTCCTATTTTGTCTACAGTACCAGTGTTTGTAACCTTTCAGCACTACTAGACGCAGGGTTTGAACTCACTACTACCAGGAAACCATACATGTTTTAAGCAATGCTCTGATTTATTCAACCTTATACCTCTTTGATAACAACCAAGATGAGCAATTTTTTGTTATAATCATTTCACTAAGAGCAAGGCAAGAACTTCACTAAAATACAAGAGTGATACTGAGTCTGAAAGAATGTGAGAAAAAGGAATTATTAAGGAAAGAGGATGCTAAAAGATCAGGAATTAAGAAAACAAAGGATAACGATTGACATTGTATTTAAATTTTTGAAAATCAAAGTTTACTGGAAAATAAGAAGCTGAAAGAGAATTCCACAAGCAAGAGAAGAAATTGTTAGCATAGAACTTATAATAATATGAGAAGAAGAAAACATAATTAAGGTGAGAGAACAATAAAAGAACAGGAATTAAGAAAACGGGAGGTAACGATTGACATTGTGTTTTAATTTTTGAAGATAAAAGTTGACTGGAAAGCAAGAAGACAGAAGAGAGTTCCACAAGTGAGAGAAGAAATTGTTAACATCGGACTTATAATAATATGAGAAGAAGAAAACATAATTAAGTCGAGAGAACAATAAAAGAACAGGAATTAAGAAGACGTTAGGTAACGATTGACATTGTGTTTTAATTATTGAAGATAAAAGTTGACTGGAAAGCAAGAAGACAGAAGAGAGTTCCACAAGTGAGAGAAGAAATTGTTAACATCGGACTTATAATAATATGAGAAGAAGAAAACATAATTAAGGTGAGAGAACAATAAAAGAACAGGAATTAAGAAGACGTTAGGTAACGATTGACATTGTGTTTTAATTATTGAAGATAAAAGTTGACTGGAAAGCAAGAAGCCAGAAGAGAGTTCCACAAGCGAGAGAAGAAACTGTTAACATAGGACTTATAATAATATGAGAAGAAGAAAACATAATTAAGGTGAGAGAACAATAAAAGAACAGGAATTAAGAAGACGTTAGGTAACGATTGACATTGTGTTTTAATTATTGAAGATGAAAGTTGACTGGAAAGCAAGAAGACAGAAGAGAGTTCCACAAGTGAGAGAAGAAATTGTTAACATCGGACTTATAATAATATGAGAAGAAGAAAACATAATTAAGGTGAGAGAACAATAAAAGAACAGGAATTAAGAAGACGTTAGGTAACGATTGACATTGTGTTTTAATTATTGAAGATAAAAGTTGACTGGAAAGCAAGAAGACAGAAGAGAGTTCCACAAGTGAGAGAAGAAATTGTTAACATCGGACTTATAATAATATGAGAAGAAGAAAACATAATTAAGGTGAGAGAACAATAAAAGAACAGGAATTAAGAAGACGTTAGGTAACGGTTGACATTGTGTTTTAATTATTGAAGATAAAAGTTGACTGGAAAGCAAGAAGACAGAAGAGAGTTCCACAAGTGAGAGAAGAAATTGTTAACATCGGACTTATAATAATATGAGAAGAAGAAAACATAATTAAGGTGAGAGAACAATAAAAGAACAGGAATTAAGAAGACGTTAGGTAACGATTGACATTGTGTTTTAATTATTGAAGATGAAAGTTGACTGGAAAGCAAGAAGACAGAAGAGAGTTCCACAAGTGAGAGAAGAAATTGTTAACATCGGACTTATAATAATATGAGAAGAAGAAAACATAATTAAGGTGAGAGAACAATAAAAGAACAGGAATTAAGAAGACGTTAGGTAACGATTGACATTGTGTTTTAATTTTTGAAGATGAAAGTTGACTGGAAAGCAAGAAGCCAGAAGAGAGTTCCACAAGCGAGAGAAGAAACTGTTAACATAGGACTTATAATAATACCAAGAAGAAGAAAACATAATTAAGGTGAGAGAACAATAAAAGAACAGGAATTAAGAAGACGTTAGGTAACGATTGACATTGTGTTTTAATTATTGAAGATAAAAGTTGACTGGAAAGCAAGAAGACAGAAGGGAGGTTCCACAAGTGAGAGAAGAAATTGTTAACATCCAGGCTTATAATAATATGAAAAGAAAAACATAATTAAGGTGAGAGAACAATAAAAGAACAGGAATTAAGAAGACGTTGGGTAACGATTGACATTGTGTTTTAATTATTGAAGATGAAAGTTGACTGGAAAGCAAGAAGACAGAAGAGAGTTCCACAAGTGAGAAGATTATTTAACATCGGACTTATAATAATATGGGAAAACATAATTAAGGTGAGAGAACAATAAAAGAACAGGAATTAAGAAGACGTTAGGTAACGATTGACATTGTGTTTTTAATTATTGAAGATGAAAGTTGACTGGAAAGCAAGAAGACAGAAGAGTTCCACAAGTGAAGAAGAAATTGTTAACATCGGACTTATAATAATGAGAAAGAAGAAAACGTAATTAAGGTGAGAGAACAATAAAAGAACAAGGAATTAAGAAGACGTTGGGTAACGATTGACATTGTGTTTTAATTATTGAAGATGAAAGTTGACTGGAAAGCAAGAAGACAGAAGAGAGTTCCACAAGTAGGAAGAGAAAATTGTTAACGTCAGACTTATAATAATATGAGAAGAAGAAAACATAATTAAGGTGAGAGAACAATAAAGAACAGGAATTAAGAAGACGTTAGGTAACGATTGACATTGTGTTTTAATTATTGAAGATGAAAGTTGACTGAAAGCAAGAAGACAGAAGAGAGTTCCACAAGTGAGAGAAGAAATTGTTAACATCGGACTTATAATAATATGAGAAGAAGAAAACATAATTAAGGTGAGAGAACAATAAAAGAACGAAATTAAGAAGACGTTGGGTAACGATTGACATTGTGTTTTAATTTTTGAAGATGAAAGTTGACTGGAAAGCAAGAAGACGAAGAGGTTCCACAAGTGAGAGAAAGAAATTGTTGACATCGGACTTATAATAATATGAGAAGAAGAAGAAAACATAATTAAGGTGAGAGAACAATAAAAGAACAGGAATTAAGAAGACGTTGGGTAACGATTGACATTGTGTTTTAATTTTTGAAGATGAAGATTGACTGGAAAGCAAGAAGACAGAAGAGAGTTCCACAAGTGAGAGAAAATTATTATCGGACTTATAATAATATGAGAAGAAGAAAACATAATTAAGGTGAGAGAACAATAAAAGAACAGGAATTAAAGACGTTAGGTAACAATTGACATTGTTTTAATTATTGAAGATAAAAGTTGACTGGAAAGCAAGAAGGCGAAGAGTTCTGAAGTGAGAGAAAAAGAAATTATTTAACCTTAGACTTATAATAATATGAGAAGAAAAACATAATTAAGGTGAAGACAATAAAAGAACAGGAATTAAGAAGACGTTGGGTAACGATTGACATTGTGTTTTAATTATTGAAGATGAAAGTTGACTGGAAAGCAAGAAGACAGAAGAGAGTTCCACAAGTGAGAGAAGAAATTGTTAACATCGGACTTATAATAATATGAGAAGAAGAAAACATAATTAAGGTGAGAGAACAATAAAAGAACAGGAATTAAGAAGACGTTAGGTAACGATTGACATTGTGTTTTAATTATTGAAGATAAAAGTTGACTGGAAAGCAAGAAGACAGAAGAGAGTTCCACAAGTGAGAGAAGAAATTGTTAACATAGGACTTATAATAATAGGAGAAGAAGAAAACATAATTAAGGGGAGAGAACAATAAAAGAACAGGAATTAAGAAGACGGTAGATAACGATTGACATTGTGTTTTAATTATTGAAGATGAAAGTTGACTGGAAAGCAAGAAGCCAGAAGAGAGTTCCCCAAGCGAGAGAAGAAACTGTTAACATAGGACTTATAATAATATGAGGAGAAGAAAACATAATTAAGTAGAGAGAACAATAAAAGAACAGGAATTAAGAAGACGGTAGGTAACGATTGACATTGTGTTTTAATTTTTGAAGATGAAAGTTGACTGGAAAGCAAGAAGCCAGAAGAGAGATTCACATGCAAGAAGTGCAAGAGAAGGAACTGTTAGGATAGACCTTATGGTCTTGAACTATACCAGCTATAAACTGATGAGAACTTGCTACCAATCAAGTACCACAATTAAGTTCATAAATTCCTGGTCATAAAGAAGAAGACTTATCAGAATAATTAGCATGAAAATATTTCTAGTAAATGCACAGAAAATCTGAGAAAGTGAATGAATTTGAGATGTCGTATGAGTGTAATATAACAATCTGGGCCCACCCGAGGAAGCTGATGCAAGCGGGGGCGTTTCCGGTCGTTGAAAGGAACGGATGTTTGTTTGACCTTATTTCCGGCAGTAGCGGAAATGGCTACAGAGGCAAACAGAACAGGTGTCTCTGAGAATTACGTGGGCGTGCGTGGGCGAGGCAAAATCCGGAAGTCCCGGTTTGGAGATTATAAAAAGACCTCGGCGCACGGATTTCACCAGACAGAGAGCCAGACAGTAGACTGAGATCGGCCGGTGAAGAGAGACACTCCCGTCAACCCTTGGAAGCGCGCTCTCACTCTCTGTTCACTAGGCTACACGGTTCATCGTCATTAATAAAAATATCATACATATTTTTATATATATGCGTGTTTGTTGTTTGTCGATATATAACATGAGGACCAAATAACCAATGACAGGCCAGCCTCTCTTTCGGATTTTATCACGTATCACTAAATATATAACAAAAGCATCAAACTGAATGTGGCAGCAATATTGAATGATGGTAAATCCTTTTCACATCATGTAATCGACCCATTAATTATAATTAATTATAACTGACTTGATTTTATCGAAACCATTCCACTGAAAGGTGGATGTGTAGGTGGTGTAGGGATAAACAGCTCGGAATGAGAAATCAGCAAGCTGAAATTCAATTGCAGTTGGGTTTGCTACACTCACTTATGCACAAATATCCTTGGGAAAGGTATGAAAACTTTTTTCTTTCCCCAGCTATGGGTTGAATAGCCTTGGTTGGCAACTAGTTTAATGTAGAAAAAATGGCAGCCTACTATGGGAAATCTGCTTTGTCAATCATGAATTGAAAAAAGACATGATTGCCTCAGCATCTATTAAATATGGCACTCAAATGATTCTACTAATATACACAAGTCATCACAGCAAAAAGTAGAGTAAATTTGTCTCTGATAAATTGATATATTTCATCATCAGAAAAAAACTTTCATTGTTAGAAAATAGTATATATGTTATGTTTTTGTTCCCTGATTTTCATCTCTTTATGTAAAAAAAAAAATTCACCCCAAGCAAAGCAATAATGCTGCTATGACACAAGGATATTCTTGGAGTGAAAAAGAATGGAAGCATTTTACAAGGAACCAAAAACCTAGTCCTAAACAGGAAACAAGGGATACTCTTGTTCAAAAGGCTGGGGAGGAGTGTGAACCAGACGATATGCAAACCTATCAACTCCTATTGAGGAGAAGAAAAAAATATTAGTAGATAAAATTTCACATTTCAGGTGGAGAGGTTAGAAGTATAGAATTGAAGTAGACTTTAGAAAAAAACAAAAGCCCAAATCTAAACAGGAAACAAGGAATAAAGCTCTCTTTCCATTCAAAATACTGAGGAAGAAGGTGAATTTGGCTATAGATGAACTCATCTATTCCTCTACAGCTCAGAGCTGCTATTGAGCCTTCTAATGGGTACAGATTACAATTGAAGGGAATTATTACTTATGTACTGGACAACCTTCATATTTTGGTCTGAAAATTTATTTTTAAAACCTCATTTTATTTCTAAATATGTAGAGTGTTTAACTTAGCTTGGTTTGGTATAGAGCTTGTAAGGCAATTGTACAAATTGGCAAAGATCTCATCATCATTTTCAGTCCAGTATTTATGGATCAATGTGACACATGTCTCGTTCAAACAAATTGTATGCATACACTTCTGGCAAGATGGCAGTGTTTATTGTTGCAGAAATGTGATTATGCAATTTGGGATGCGCATAAAAAGAACAAGTCAAAAGTGACAGTTGCTGTTGAAGAGCATTCAATAAAATTGCTTTATTTTTTCTTTCAGTAAAAGGGTTGGTGTTTCATTAATGGATCTTTTATATACAAACTAGCAGTATAGCCCAGCGTTGCTCGGGTGTAATGAAAGCTTTAAAATTAATCCATGGTCCTGGAGTTCAGACTCTTTGGACGTTGGCATGAAAGACTAAAAAGCAATAGTTGTTTCTAGTTAAAGCGAAACTGTAGACTGAAAGAAAAATGAATGGGTGTAAGTCAAATTTTGATTTCCTGGTATTGATATCAAATAAGTTTGTTTCGTCATAAACTGAATTTTGAAGGCTAAATAAGTCCTCTGAGTAAATGGTATCATAGCTGAGACTAAGAACTACAATTATGCCTAATTATACCCAAAGCAAAAACTAAAATAAAAGGGCTGAAAAAAATACAGACATACAGGCAGATAAACACACACACACAAACATCTTGCCTTTTATATATATATATATATATATATATATATATATATTATCGATTATTTGCACTATTGTAAGAACTGCAACATTGAAACTTCTGAATATCGTTTCTTATGTCTTTGTCTATGAGTGTATGAAATTTGATTAAAATCGGACCACTCCTTCTATAACCCGATTTTTTTGATTATTGATTTTCGATATTTATCGAGGGTACCTTGACACAAAACCTAGCTAAGAACACTCGCAGACACTTATAGTACAACTGTGTAAATTTTCAAGAAAATCTGTTCAGCCGTTTCGGAGTCCATAGGTAATGAACACACACACACACACACACACACACACACACACAGACAAAGTTCCATTTATAAATAAGTTTAGATCTCATGACTGTATGTGGTCATGAGATTGTTAAGCAGCAGATCACCTGGCCGGATCATGTTAGATTACCACCCCTAATAAAAATTACAGATGCATGATTTGTGGAAGGCTTGGTTTCATTTCCCATTGAGAATAAGAGCAAAATGCACATGCATACTCTATCTTTCTCTAATAAAACACACATGAAATAAGTACTTCAGAGACATCAACTGAACATCTTTGAATACAGTTGCCACATCTGGTCATGTGGTTCTGCTATATATTTAGAGATTCTTTGCAAAATACAAAGAAGAATCCACAATGTCATAACCTGGCATCTAACCTTGAATCAGTTTCCCATGTTTATAATATAGATTCCCTGTGCCATTTCTAAAAATACTTTCGCAGTAGTTTTTTTTATGAACATTCCTCTATTGTAGTTAAATTTTATGAATTTAAAAAGAAGATTAGATTGGGGGCAAGGTCTCATCATTTTACATTTGAAATGGCTAGATGTAACCGTAAGTTCTATGCTAGCAGTTTCTTCTCTTGTACTTCTCACTTGTGGAACTCTTCTGGCCACTTACTTTCCAATTAACCTTGATCTTGAAAATTTTAAATGCAGTGCCAATTGTTATCTTTTAATTTCTGTTTTTTTTTATTGTTCTCTCTCCTTAATTATGTAGTTTTCTTCTCATATTGTTATAAGTCCGATGCTAACAGTATCTTCTCTCACTTGTGAAACTCTTATCCGGCTTCTTGCTTTCCACTCAACTTTGATCTTAAAAATTTAAAGCAATAGCAATTGTTATCTTCAGTCTTTGTGATTTCTGTTTTTTTATTGTTTTACTCTCCTTAATTATGTTTTTTGTTTTCATATTGTTATAAGTCCTATGTTGACAGTTTCTTCTCTTGCTCATGGAACTCTCTTCCAGCTACTTGCTTCCTAGTCAATTTTGATTTTCAAAAATTTAAATGCAATGTCAATTGTTATCTTCTCTCTTCTTAATCCCTTTTTTAATTTTCTCATTCTTAACAGTTTTTTTTGTTTCTCATATTTTCTCACATCCAGTAATCCTTTGCATCTTAGTGGCTTTATTGCCTTTCTTGGGGTGAAATGATTAACAGAATAAATAAAATATTGATAACTTTAATGAATAAGTTCATTTCTCTTTAAACAGGTTTTGTTCATACATTTATTAATTATTGCTTGTTTAAATTTCATGTTTTGTGTATCTTTTACCCGGACTCACATAAGTATGGAAAATATCGTTTGTAGGACAAATAATATCAGAAGTGATTCTATTCTCCCTGCTGCAATATCTTCTAGTCAACAAGTCTGCTTTTAAAATCCACATTTAAAATCTTTTCTTTTTCATGTATTTGAACACTAAATTCTACTCTTTTCCTAAAATATGCAACTACCTCACTCACTAAGTAGATACTAATGAAGATAGTACATTATTGTTGATATGATATTGTTCATTAAATATCATTAGGTTGAAATTGGTTTCTTTCTGATCAATACTAGAAATACAAAATTAATTAAGAATTCTTCAGATGATAACCCCAATGGAAATTTCTACATAATCAATATTTTACAAGTATTTGATATCAGTGTTTAAACTTGCTTCTTTCTAATTGATACCAATGTTGCATTATTTCATGGGAATTACTTTTTTCTTCTAAATTCATACAATTCAAATTCGATAGCTGATGAATTTCTTAGCCAATCCAAAGAATGGCCATCAAAAGTTGTGAATAGAAGCAATAAAAAAAAAATGGAGACTTACACCTAAAAAATGTTTATGCATAAATTTATTGGAAAATAAGTATCATATTGTTGTAGTCAGAATTTGTTTTATGCATGCATAGCCTTGAATCTTCTTGGGAAAGATAGTGGAGTGGTTTCCTGCTGTTTTTTTTATTGTCAAGTTCATTAAAACACAAAAATTACTAGGAACAAACAGACTGTATCAGTTCAGAGAAGAAATTGTTCAAGTGCATCAAAATAGAGAGAGGTGTAAGACAAGAATGGGTCTTCACATCGGATTTATTCAACTGATGATTGGATGTGCGTCTGTGGAGCAGTGGATAGCGACTTGGAACATGAAATCTGGGTACCGAGTTCGAATTTCAGTTGAATTCTTTGCATTCACTTACGCACAAATACTTTTGGGAAAGGTATTAATTCATCTCTTCCCTCCAGTTATGGGTTGAATAACAGGGCAGATTGTGTTCTATAGCCTTGGCTAGCAACCAGTCTACCTCAGAAAGTATTGGCAACTTTGCACTAACTGTACAATATCTGCAGGCAAAGGGATGTGCGTTGTGGTACAGTGGATATCGGCTCGGAACGAGAAACCGGGGAGCCGAGTTCGAATTCCAGCTAAATCCATTGTATTCACTTACGCACAAATACCCTTGGGAAATGTATTAATCCGTCTCTTCCTTCCAGTTATGGGTTAAATAGCAGGACAGATTGGGTTCTATAGCCTTGGTCGGCAACCAGTCTACCGCGGAAAGCAATGGCAACCTACTGCGGGATAATCTTCTGCCCAGTCAGTCATGTCTCTTTCGAGACATGATTGCCCAAGCGTGTATCACGTATGGCACTTGACTGACTGACTGCAGGACAATCTTCTGCCCAGTCAGTGATGTCTCTTTTGAGATATGATCGCCCAAGCATGTATCACATATGGCACTTAACTGATTGATTCTAAGAGAACTAAAAGTTCTATGCGGCTTTATTATTCATGAGAACAGAAGATAATCAGATAACATGAAGAGGATGATAGAATCAGAAAAAAAATAATCAGCAATTCCTGAAAATGACATTAAAGAAAAGCAGGATAAAAAGACTAACTATCATTTGTATAAAGACAGCAAGACAAACAACGCAAGATGTGAAGTATAAACAGAAGTTGTTGAAATCATTTGTTTGTTTTGTTTGTTTCGAGGTTTCACAACCTATCAATCCTTATGGGATCATTTAAGGTCATAACCAATGATTTTGGGTAAGGTTATTTTATTTTTACAACATTTTTCTTTTCGAGTATCAAGATTCATTGGGATTTGTTTTTAAGAGCAGGGTTCCCAAGTCCTACTCTTGTTATTTAACCCATAACTGGAGGAAAGGGACGGATTAATACCTTTCCCAAGGGTACCAGTGCTTAAGTGAATGCAGGGTATTCAACTGGAATTCGAACTTGGCTCACTGATTTCTCTTTCCGACCCGATATCCACTGCACCACAATGCACATCCGTCACTAAATGCTTACAGCACCTGGTATTCCCAAGCGGTCACCCATCTAAGTACTGACCAGGCTCAATGTTGCTTAACTTCGGTGATTGAGCGAGAACCGGTGCATTCAACGAGATAGGTCGTAACCACTTGTTGAAATCAAGCAAGGACAGAAATCTGGGAAAAGTTTTGACAGATGACAAAAAATGTGATCCTAAAAATGGAAGGTACATTAGAATAGCAAAGAATAATGTCAAAAAGATAAGCAAAGTATTAAGAAACAAGAAAATTTTCATTAGAAACAAAGAAAAAAATGCTGAACTGCTATTAATCTTCCTGTCAGGCAGAGAATACTGGACAATTTCTTTAAAGATGAAGAATAGATAAGATAAAATAAAAATATTTTATCTTTATTGTATACTTTGCTATTTGGATCCGAATACTCATCTTGATTTGTTACACTCACAATATTTCAGGTGTTGTGACATCTGGCCTTCTTCAGTCTTTGTAACCTTATCAAAATTCCAAATCAAACTTTTATTCAATCCATTCAGGACCAGATTGTGTTCATCTCACTTTCCTTAGGGGAGATAACACATATCAATACTCATCAGTCTTATTCATCTTTGTGTCACTTGTCATTTCTACTCCTGCAGCTTCTTTTCTCGCACTTCCCACCTGTGGAATTCACTTCCTTATTCTTGCTTTCCTGATGGCTACAACCTCCAGGAATTCAAATGCAAGGTCAATACTCATCTCTTAACCAGTTGACCCTAGTTCTTTCCTCACCACCCTGTATATCCTTTCCTTTCTCTCCACATCTGCAACTATCATCACACCTGTATTCTCTCCCTTCTCTTTCTCCTTTCTAAATGTTTTGCCCTTCTCTTCACTCTCTTCTATCTAGTGCTTTTACTCTTATGTAGCCCCCTGCACATCAGTGGCATTACCGCCTTGCTGGGGATGATATGATAAAAAAAAACAAAAAAAAAACTAGATTATATGATGTTTGAACCCTACCAAACCCAAGGATTGAACTCACAAATGCTAGTCAACCCAATATAATTTAACTAAAAACTTAATTCACTCAGCCATGTGTTTAACAGTTGTGTTTCCAATTCCTGTGTCTAGTCATATACTTTTGATTCAGTGAAAATTATAAACAACAATACAATATGATTGATGACTATTTGAAAAATACATCATTTAGAGGTAGTTAGGATACATCATCAGTGATGTTACCTCGGTTCATTGATGGTTTCGGTCCTTTACAAACATCATACTTTCTCCCCAGGTTGACCCAGCCAAGGTTGATCAGGCCTCGGCCTGTGTCCTAACCTCTGCTTGCTACATTGTTAGAATGCAAGATGTTTTGTTTTTGGTTGCATGGAAGAAGAGGAAAAATTATTGACCAAAAAAAACTGAATGTCCAGCGATGATAATGTGTATATAAATGGTTCAAATAAATATCAGAAAAAATTGTCTAAATATATTTAAAATAAATATATAAAATCATAAAAAGAAAAAAAAGAAAGATTTTCTGTAATAATAATGTGAAGATGGATGGTTAAAATAGATGTCGGATGTGTAGCTATAGGCACAGATAAAAAAAACAGTTTAAAAATACTGAAATAGATACATAAATTAACACGATGTGGAAGATACCATTGCATAGGGATCAGAAGATGAAGGAATATGCCTATTAATGAAATCGAAAATTGTATCGAATACGGTGATCGTCCGAGCTACTAAGTGATGTGAAATATCCGCTAAACATGGAAAGTGGAAAGAGGATAATTTAACACCATAGATTAAATGAAAGTTTGGTACAGAATTTCAAGAAGGTTATTGAGGATGAATAGAGACAAACACTTGCCATTCATTAAAGAAATAAAAAGTCTTACTCAACTTCTACTTCTCTTTGCTTCCTGGCCATTGGACTGGGGTCAAAGTGTCATATCTGTTCCCATCTATAATTGTAATGGTAATATTAACTATTTCCTTATAAGGAAACACATTGGCATTCATTAAAGAAAGAAAAAGTCTTACTCAGCTTCCTTCCTCTTGGCTTCCTGGCCATTGGACTGGGGTCAGTGTCATATCTGGTCCCATCTATAATTGTAATGGTAATATTAACCATTTCCTTATAAGGAAACACATTGGCATTCATTAAAGAAATAAAAAAGTCTTACTCAACTACTACTTCTCTTCGCTTCCTGGCCATTGGACTGGGGTCAAAGTGTCATATCTGTTCCCATCTATAATTGTAATGGTAATATTAACCATTTCCTTATAAGGAAACACATTGCATTCATTAAAGAAATAAAAGTCTTACTCAACTACTTCTCTTCGCTTCCTGGCCATTGGACTGGGGTCAAAGTGTAATATCTGTTCCCATCTATAATTGTAATGGTAATATTAACCATTTCCTTATAAGGAAACACATTGGCATTCATTAAAGAAATAAAAAGTCTTACTCAACTTCTACTTCTCTTCGCTTCCTGGCCATTGGACTGGGGTCAAAGTGTCATATCTGTTCCCATCTATAATTGTAATGGTAATATTAACCATTTCCTTATAATGAAACACATTGGCATTCATTAAAGAAATAAAAAGTCTTACTCAACTACTTCTCTTCGCTTCCTGGCCATTGGACTGGGGTCAAAGTGTAATATCTGTTCCCATCTATAATTGTAATGGTAATATTAACCATTTCCTTATAAGGAAACACATTGCCATTCATTAAAAAAATAAAGATCTTACTCAACTTCTACTTCTCTTCGCTTCCTGGCCATTGGACTGGGGTCAGTGTCATATCTGTTCCCATCTATAATTGTAATGAGTAATATTAACCATTTCCTTATAATGAAACACATTGGCATTCATTAAAAAATAAAAAGTCTTACTCAACTTCTACTTCTCTTCGCTTCCTGGCCATTGGACTGGGGTCAAGTGTCATATCTACATCTATAATTGTAATGGTAATATTAACCATTTTATATAAGAAACACATTGCATTCATTAAAGAAATAAAAGTCTTACTCAACTTCTACTTCTCTTCGCTTCCTGGCCATTGGACTGGGGTCAAAGTATCATATCTGATTACATCTATAATTGTAATGGTAATATTAACCATTTCCTTATAAGGAAACACATTGGCATTCATTAAAAGAAATAAAGTCTTACTCAACTTCTACTTCTCTTCGCTTCTAGCCATTGGACTGGGGTCAAGAAGATGTCATATCTGTTCCCATCTATAATTGTAATGGTAATTAACCATTTCCTTATGAAACACATTGGCATTCATTAAAGAAATAAAGTCTTACTCAACTTCTACTTCTCTTCGCTTCCTGGCCATTGGACTGGGGTCAAAGTGTCATATCTGTTCCCATCTATAATTGTAATGGTAATATTAACTATTTCCTTATAAGGAAACACATTGGCATTCATTGAAAATAAAGTCTTACTCAACTTCTACTTCTCTTCGCTTCCTGGCCATTGGACTGGGGTCAAAGTGTCATATCTGTTCCCATCTATAATTGTAATGGTAATATTAATCATTCCTTATAAGGAAACACATTGGCATTCATTAAAGAAATAAAAAGTCTTACTCAGCTTCTACTTCTCTTCGCTTCCTGGCCATTGGACTGGGGTCAAAGTGTCATATCTGTTCCATATAATTGTAATTGTAATATTAACCATTTCCTTATGAAACACATTGCCATTCATTAAAGTAATAAAAGTCTTACTCAACTTCTACTTCTCTTAAACTTCCCTGGCCATTGGACTGGGGTCAAAGTGTCATATCTGTTCCCATCTATAATTGTAATGGTAATATTAACCATTTCCTTATAAAACACATTGGCATTCATTAAAGAAATAAAAGTCTTACTCAACTTCTACTTCTCTTGCTTCCTGGCCATTGGACTGGGGTCAGAGTGTCATATCTGTTCCCATCTATAATTGTAATGGTAATGATAACCATTTCCTTATAAGGAAACACATTGGCATTCATTAAAGATATAAAAAGTCTTACTCAACTTCTACTTCTCTTCGCTTCCTGGCCATTGGACTGGGGTCAAAGTGTCTGTCTGTTCCCATCTATAATTGTAATGGTAATATTAACCATTTCCTTATAAGGAAACACATTGGCACTCATTAAAGAAATAAAAAGTCTTACTCAACTTCTACTTCTCTTTGCTTCCTGGACTGGGGTCAAAGTGTCATATCTCTTCCCATCTATAATTGTAATGGTAATATTAACCATTTCCTTATAAGGAAACACATTGGCATTCATTAAAGATAAAAGAAGTCTTACTCAACTACTTCTTCGATTCCTGGCCATTGGACTGGGGTCAAAGTGTCATATCTGTTCCCATCTATAATTGTAATGGTAATATTAACCATTTCCTTATAGGAAACACATTACAGCATTCATTAAAAGAGAAATAAAAAGTCTTACTCAGCTTCTACTTCTCTTCGCTTCCTGGCCATTGGACTGGGGTCAAAGTGTCATATCTGTTCCCATCTATAATTGTCATGTTAATATTAACCATTTCCTTATAAGGAAACACATTGGCATTCATTAAAGAAATAAAAAGTCTTACTCAACTTCTACTTCTATTGCTTCACTGGCCATTGGACTGGGGTCAAAATATCATATCTGTTCCCATCTATAATTTAATGGTAATATTAACTATTTCCTTATAAGGAAACACATTGGCATTCATTAAAGAAATAAAAAGTCTTACTCAACTTCTACTTCTCTTGATTCTGGCCATTGGACTGGGGTCAAAGTGTCATATCTGTTCCCATCTATAATTGTAATGGTAATATTAACCATTTCCTTATAAGGAAACACATTGTATTCATTAAAGAAATAAAGGAGATCTTACTCAACTTCTACTTCTCTTCGCTTCCTGGCCATTGGACTGGGGTCTAATTATCATATCTGTTCCCATCTATAAATTTAATGGTAATATTAACTATTTCCTTATAAGGAAACACATTGTTAGCATTCATTAAAGGAAATAAAAAGTCTTATTCAACTCCCTACTTCTCTTCGCTTCCTGGCCATTGGACTGGGGGTCAAAGTGTAATATCTGTTCCCATCTATAATTGTAATGGTAATATTAACTATTTCCTTATAAGGAAACACATTGGCATTCATTAAAGAAATAAAAGTCTTGCTCAGCTTCTACTTCTCTTGGCTTCTGGCCATTGGACTGGGGTCAAAGTGTCATATCTGTTACCATCTATAATTGTAATGGTAATATTAACCATTTCCTTATAAGGAAACACATTGGCATTCATTAAAGAAATAAAAAGTCTTACTCAACTTCTACTTCTCTTCGCTTCCTGGCCATTGGACTGGGGTCAAAGTGTCATATCTGTTCCCATCTATAATTGTAATGGTAATATTAACCATTTCCTTATAAGGAAACACATTGGCATTCAATGACCAAGCAAACAATGCTACTTAGATTGTTTTTTTAACTTTCTGACTATTGGGCTGCGATAAAATGTAGTAGCTATTCTATTAATATTCAATGTTAATTGTAATATTATCTGTTTTCTTATAAAGAAACATTCAGCATTCATAAACTAAGCAGTCAGCATTACTGTCAGATTTTATAAAATCTTTCTTTTAAAATCATTTTTCAGGAAAACAGGTTTCTCAAATCCAATAGCTGTTATCAGTGTTTCTCGTATTGGCGGGAGGGCTTTGTCCCTTATCTTTTTTTTTGAAGCAGTGTGGAATGTTAACATCCTGATCATGCCATTATTTTCACTTTAAGTTAAATGTGCTATACATTTTAGTTGCTGCTGTTGTTGAAAGTCTCCTACAGGCTTCATTTGCTTGTAACCATTTTTAATCATTGATCAGAGAATGCTGATCTGAAGAGCAAAGTATATATTAATGATAAGACCTCATCCCAAACGATCAGTCTTTATTACAATTTTTTTTCACAGACCATCTGATATTTCTTAATAAGGACTACAAAACTTCAGTAAGTCAATTTTTTTGTTTGTTTACAGTATGTTTTGCTGTGTACTAGGCCACTTGGGGTTGAGGGTTACATTTAGGGGTCGTTTATACAGATAGGATGGGGAGATAACTGTTAACTTAAGATTTGAACAGGTTAAGATTATAGAAATTTGATTATAAGATTAAGATTATAAGAAACTTGAAGCAACTGAAATGTGGCTCTACAGAAGGATGCTGTGAATATCATGGATCAAGCATGATGAGGTTTTAGAAATGGAAACGAAAAGGAAATTAATACTGAGCATAAGGAAGAGACAACTGAAGTTCCTAGGACATGCAATGAGGAAAGAGAGCTTAGAGAACCTGATACTAACAGGCCAAATAGAGGGAAAAAGAGACAGGAGAAAGCAACGGATAACATATTTGAAAGACCTAATCAGGTGGATGATGGAACGAGGGTTGCAGGGTGTAACAGGAGAAGGTGTGCTAAGAGCCATCCGGGAGAGGGAGACATGGAAAGCAATGATTGCCTATGTCCTGAAAATACAGGGTACATAGAAGAAGAATATATATGCCAACTGTTTATAAGAAATTATATTGTGGATATAAAATGGTGGATCAATTCTATATTATAATCAATATATAAACGGATCCCACATTTTGGGTCCATGCTCGTTTCTATACATTTATATTCTAGACTAGCAGTTTAGCCCAGCGTTGCTTGGGTGTAATGAAAGCTTTAAAACTAATCCATGGTCCTGGAGATCAGACTCTTTGGACGTTGGCGCGAAAGACTAAAATGCAATAGTTGATTCCAGTTAAAGCAAAACCGTAGACTGAAAGAAAAATGAATGGATGTAAGTCAAATTTTGATTTCCAGGTATCAATATCAAATAAGTTTTTCGTTACAAACTGAATTTTGAAGGGTAAATAAGTCCTCTGAGTAAATGGTATCATGGCTGAGACTAAGAACTACAATTATATATACTTAGAGCCAAACCCGAAGCAAAAACTAAAATAAAAGGGCTGAACAAAATACAGACATACAGGCAGCTAAACAGACACACACACAAACATCTTGCCTTTATATATATATATATATATATATATATATATATATATATATATATATATATATTATCGATTTTCTGCACTATTGTAAGAACTACAATCTTGAAATCTCTGAATATCGTTTCTTATGTCTTTGTCTATGAGTGTATCAAATTTGATTAAAATCGGACCACTCCTTCTATAACCCGATTTTTTCGATTATCGATTTTCGATATTTATCGGGGGTATCTCGACACAAAACCTAGCTAAGAACACTGGCAGACGCTTATAGTACAACTGTGTAAATTTTCAAGAAAATCGGTTCAGCCGTTTCGGAGTCTATAGGTAATGGACACACACAGACACACACACACACACACACAGAGACAAAGTTGCATTTATAAATAAGTTTAGATTTATGGGCTTGAGCTAGTGGATCCCAGAACGGGGGTTGCATAGTGTAACAGGAGAAGGCATGCTAAGAGCGACCAGCGATAGGGAGACGTGGAAAGCCATGATCGCCTACGCCCTGAAGGGACACGGCACATAGAAGAAGCAGAAGAAGATTATAGGGTTTGCAGTGATTGGGGAGTCTGTTCCATAAAGTAGTGGGTAATTTGCTTCAATATAAGCGTCATGGCAGGTCATAGCCATAAAAGTTAGATGGAACCAAGGAATGTTGTTCACATTAATACTTTTCATAAATACAACTCACATTTGAAGGATCTTTTTGATTCTAACTAACTCAAACCTTGGCATATGAATTTAAGTGATCGGTACCTTGACCAAAAATAAACATTACTCAGTGATCTATTTGGAGTTGTTTTATAATAGTTGACAATGGGAACCCTGTGAATATACCCAAAGAGAGTCATAGGGCAATATGTTGTATTGGGGTGGGGTAAGTTGACGGGTGGTAAACGCAAAATAAACAGGATTCAAGAAGATAGAAGATGACATTTGATATTGCATTTAAATTTCTGGAAATTGTAGCTATCAGGGAAACAAGTAAAAAGAAGGGAATCTCACAGGTGGGAAATGCGAGAAAAGAAACTGTTTGAGTAGAAGAGGTGTTTACTTTTAACTATTTCAATGGTATAAGGGTGGGCCCTAAATTTCAATCCAGTAGCACGCATAGATTCATGTGATTGGAACACCAGGGAAAAAAAACTCATCAAAGCATTTGCCATGAAAATATTTGTAGAAAAGACAGAGGGAAGCCATGTCATGTCAGTGATAAAGTTTTGCTATTTTCATTATTTACATTGGGATTAATATTTTTATCATCACAATGTATTTGCCATTCTACTTTCCATCCTTCTTT